>CAJHNH020000715.1:197500-205000 GCA_905116865.2 Candidula unifasciata | reverse complement strand
TAGATTGCAGAAAATTATCAGCTGATACAGCACATATCTCTGAGTCCTGTGGCTGAAAATAAGAAAGTTACTGAATGTATGCTAGGGGACATAAGCAAATGTTTATTTGTCAAAAATGTAATTATGCTTGATTTACTCCCCTTAGGTCGGCATCATAGACTTACAGGTAATGAATGAACCCTATACGCTGTCTGCTAGATGTAAGGTCTTGGGTTCAAACCCACATCGAGTCTAATTTCTGAATAAGATTTACCTGTCGACAGGTCGACCTAGCCTAAGCTAGATACTTTGTGACGCCCTAGGAAGCAACGGTCGCCGGTGGAATACTGGCTACCCCACTGTTCGAGTTCCGACTGCTGAACAAGAAAAAAATTTATATGTATAGTGTGGGTGAGGAATGACTAAATTAGACTTTATAAAATGCTGCGGTAGGAATTGTCTCATGACCGAACGGACAAGAACGCTGGGCTCTTGTGCTGAAGAGGCAGGTTCGAATAATTAGTAAAGATGTGGATTTATTTTTCAAGTAGGGGCAAATATAGCCTGCATAGTCATTGGGAACAGTACTAGCCAAGCAAAGCTAAATCCTGAGGTTCAAAGACCTCCTGACAATCCGGCAAAAATTGTAAAGCTAAGTGTGGTAAGTTAAGTGTGAAAAATTATACAGTGGCTGTTTATATGTGGACTGTTAGCTGAGTGTCTTATATGCAACTGAGTCTGTGTTGAATGTCTTCAGATCAACGTTTGTATTGCTTCTTGGGTCGACTATCTTGAATCAATGTAGATGAAATAATGGCTTCTTGGGTCGACTATCTTGGGTCAATGGAGATGAAATAATTGCTTTTTGGGTCGACTATCTTGGGTCAATGGAGATGAAATAATGGCTTTTTGGGTCGACTATCTTAGGTCAATGAAGATGAAAAAATAGCTTCTTGGGTCGACTATATAGATCGATGGTGATCAAATAATTGTTTCTTGGGTCGACTATCTTGGGTCAATAGGGATGAAATAATTGCTTCTTGGGTCGACTATCTTGGGTGAATGGAGATGAAATAATAGCTTCTTGGGTCGACTATCTTGCGTCAATGGAGATGAAATAATTGCTTCTTGGGTCGACTATCTTGCGTCAATGGAGTTGAAATAATTTCTTTTTGGGTCGACTTTCTTTGAACGATGGAGATGAAATAATTGCTTCTTGGGTCGACTATCTTGGGTCAGTGGAGAAATAATTTCTTTTTGGGTCGACTATCTTTGAACGATGGAGATGAAATAATTGCTTCTTGGGTCGACTATCTTGGGTCGATGGTGATGAAATAATTGCTTCTTGGGCTGATGGAAATGAAATTTGTGCTGATGGGATGGAAAGTGCTAATAGAATTAAAATTACTACGCTTGTTGTCTCAGTACTTAACACATTCCGCATGACAATGGTTTTAATGACCAGTTGATTAAACCTTGCATCTCCATCGCTGAATTTCGTGACTTAGTTCCAGAACGATGTTCTTTCGTTCTCGAGAGAGGAGACCTCTTGAGATAGTTGACTGAGTTATGGAGTTCGTGCTTTATGTAACAGTCTACAATGATTAGAAGCTTCCTGATCAAAATAAGCTATAATTCGGTGCTAGTAATTTGTTCCTCTCGCAATCATAATTAGAACATACAGATACACACACATATACACAAACAATAATAACTATGGTGAATGGAATAGTTCAACAATACGTGTATATTATAAAGTTTAACAACATAATATTAATGAGCATATGTGTCCTAGCTAGACGACGATCCTGTACACCTAAGAACTCGATTAAACGGAGTGTGCGATAGCAAGATGGCGACACTTCGTCAAGATAAAGATTAAAATCCCTGCCCCAAATCTTAATTTGATTCGAAACTAAACGCGAGAATTCCAGGCAAATTCCAATCACGTCTGCTGCAGCATAACAGGCACGAGCGCCAAGGATTGGGCCCTAAAAACTGAGGAAATCACCCAAGCCAGACATTACAATTACATTAGATATTCCATAATCACACATAACACAAACACACCGACCGACTTTGACATTGTCACAGAAAAGGGCCAATAAATTTTTTAACTCATTAACTGCCAGGCTTGAAAGAAAAAATAAACTTTCCAGGTTGGGGTAATTTAATTAGACTTAAAAAAAAAAAAAAGACACAAATACCAGATCAGCGCATGCTTGAGGATTTTAAAGTTTTGAAAAACTCATCAACATCATGGCACACGGGTGGTACCCATAAGTGCTCCGTTCTTCTTCTTAATCATGTCTGAGCTCGAAGAAGCTCAGCACAGTGCCCAGGCTCTGTAGCACCAGCGAGGATCCTGACATACTTGGGTACATTTTGAACTCCAAATTTTGCAAGGCAGCGGCGTTAGGCTACTCCTTTAAAAGTCTAAATGCCAAAGGATTTTTTTTACGTGCGCAACACTGCACTCGGGGGTTAGACCTCACTACCCAGAGACCACAGGGGAATAGCTAAAAGTCTTAAGTCCACGTGAAAAAAATCCCAGCCCTTACCAGGGATTGAACCTATAACCTCTAGCACTCGAGATGGACACCATGCCAAGAGATCACGCATCATACAGGTTGGCTGGATCCGCTATCACTACCGACGGTCAGCCTATGGATCATGCTGATATTATCAATGCCCTCAGAGAAATGGGAAGAATAGAGGACTTTGGTGGCAGTGAATCCACATCACTCGCCAGAATGGCAGACTTGGGAATTAAGATCGGCACAGCAAAAAACGAGACGCACACCAGCTACGCCAGAAGACTTGTTAATCAACATAGAACTGGTACTATTAGCCATCGGACGTTGGGGTTCATACTGAGGGGAGGATCTGAGCACCTATGGACATGTCCGGAGTGCAATGAGGATAACCCAACTAACTAACTAACTAACTAACTAACTTGACTGTCTGGTTGAAAACAGTTAGATGCATACACTTTGCAGAACGCAGAACCAGTTCCGGGATGTTATGGCTGTACTGGTTTACTATGCAACTGCACATCTACTATTTGTAATGACCCTAGGAGGTCCACACCAGTGTCGAAATCTATGCAAGGCGGTCAGTTGGAAAAATACCTGCAGCTAGGATCGAACCAGTATTAGGGAATTATTAAGTATGTTCGATACGTCTTAGTCACAGATGCAGACGTATGTGGTGCAGTACAGTCTTATTTCATTTGAAAAGTCTGAAATAGTAAATTAAATATCCTTCACAGGACTTTACTACCCAGCCAATAAAAAAGTGAGACAGCAGTTACTCTGTGAATGGTCAACGCTCATAAGTAAAAAAAAAAGTAAAGATCCCTTTCCACGCCTTTAGGCGTATCGGGCATATGGGAAGAGCGCCCATATTTTTACAGACCATCAGTACTTGATGGGTAATGTGGTCAGCATTACGCCGGCTGTCTTTAATTTCCAAGGACAGCCCATCCTTGTACATATTTTAGGCTGGGTCGACCTGCGAGGCCCCATACCATGATTAAAAATCCATGCAGCCAGCAGTGGGTTTCGATCGTGGTATGCTGGATTACGAATCGGACTCGCAACGCCTTAGCCACGGACGCCGCTCAACGCTCATACCATTGTCGAAATCAACATCCAGCGAAACGCTACAACTTCACCTGCAAGATAATCAAATTCAGTAAATACCGGTAAACTGAACACGTTCATGAGCCCTAAGCCAAACACACACGCGCGAGAACACACACACACACACACACACACTCTGAACAGGAACGTATTAAAACAATATAAATTTAATAAAAGGAAGCAAATAAATAAGCCACCTCAACAGGAAAGAAAAAAAGAGAGAATGAAAGAAAGAAAGACAAAAAAAAGAAGAAAACTCTCCCTTCCAGCAAAACATCAAATAAATTTACTACATGAGACAGGGTTATGAATACTAACATTAGAGAGGCTGTTGGAATAAAACCATGTCTGGATTATACTGACAAGACAAAAAATGAAATGGTTCGCCCATCCGATGAGAATGCAGTCAGAACAAACTTCATTCGGGTTATCTGACAGCAGAACATCTGGGAGAAAGACGAGGGGAAGATCAAGACAGAGACTGAAAAATTTAGTAGCTTAGCGATTCTAAAACTGTGTGCCGCACCGCCCCGGGGAGGGGCGACCTCTTCACAGGAGTGCCGCGAAATATTCAAAGATACACAAGTTTTTTTTTTTTTTTTTTTTAATTTCTTACATCCGAATAGTCATATTTTTACTTAAATCCACAACCTGAGACATGTGTACAAATGTCCTTTTGGGAAAGACAGTTCCCCGATGGAAGGCATGCAGCGAGGAGATACAAGGAAACATGAAATGTAAAGGACAGTTAAAAGGGCAATGAGAAGAATTCAAAAGGACCACAGGCCACAAAGCAGACGATTTTAGGAAATGGAAGATCACTTGTGAATGATTAAGTTATGAGTTATGAGTTATAAGTTAGATTATCTTTACAGCACTCCGGACACATCCAAAGGCACGCAGATTCCCCTCTCAACATATTTGCCCGGCTCTCTAGCGTAGTTGGCTAAACCGGATTGCGCGGAGACCGGGTGACGAACTCCGTGTGGGCCGGGTTCAATCCCGGGGATAGGCAGGAAAGCCACATTTTCTCCCAGATTTACGGTTTTTACAGTGGAATCAATGGCGAAAGGTTGCGATATCCATAATACCGAGCCTAAGGGTTAACAACTTATGGCTTCTAGATACTAAAACAACAACAAACTCAACATATTTATCAGCGTCGCGCGGTTAAGAGTGCCAACCTATGTTGGTTGACAAGACTTCGTGTGCGTTCAGTGTGCTTTTCATACTTGGCTGTGCCGATCTTTACTCTCAACTGTGTTATACTTAGCAGTGATGTGGACACGTTGCTTCCAAAATCCTCAGAACGTCCTATCTCTCTAAGGGCAATGACAATGTCTGCGTGATCCATGGGCCGGCCATCTTCAATTAATACAGTACCTGCCAGTTTATCAGCTCTTTCATTACCAACAACGCCTGCATACCCTGGGGCGAATATGAATGTAACGGCACACATAGGAAAGTATTGCAATGACTCAAACCACTGTCTGCGTAACCAGCCTGCCTCAACCCGCCGGATCATGCTCAAAGAATCACTCAGCACACACACGCGGGAATACTCCTGTGATTCTAGCCACATGAAAGCCTGTGTCACCGCCGTCACCTCCATCGTCATGCTGTTGATGGTCAAGGTCAAGGCTCCGCTGGCTTCTTGGACTGTTGTGGATGATATATGTGTCGACAAGGATATGGAGTGATTTAATCGACAAGGATATGGAGTGATTTAATCGACAAGGATATGGAGTGATTTAATCGACAAGGATATGGAGTGATTTAATCGACAAGGATATGGAGTGATTTAATCGACAAGGATATGGAGTGATTTAATCGACAAGGATATGGAGTGATTTAATCGACAAGGATATGGAGACGATTTAATTAACTACACTAATCTCAGAGCCCAGCTCAATCCCGATTCGATCAGAATTGACTCTAAAATTGTTAGGCGGCCAGACGAGTATCTCGACACTGTTAAAGGTTAATTGTGTATCCTTCACAGGACGTTGCAGAACCAACTCCGGCAGTTTTGGCTGTTGTGGTTTTTCTAGGCAAATTTTACATTCACTAGTTTTTCTTTGCTTACTAAACGATGGACTGTCTGTACCACTGTGGAAACCATTGCAAGAAAAACCATCCAAAGCTGGGACCGAGCCCGACACACCGGCATTACGAAGCGCGTTCGCAATGCTAAGCCAAAGACGCTGACCTTCTTTTAAGAATCTCGACACTGTATACGTACAAATAAAGTTATATAAAGCAAATTACCATTTTCACGCCAGTGCTAATCTCTTGTTTGTATAGACCAATCAGCACCCGGTGGGTAATATGGGTGACCTCAGAGAGGTCTCCTTTACTTCCCAGAATATAATCTAGTTTTTGTTTTAAGTCTGTGTATCCTGGTTTTAGCAATACATAAACGAAGTTGCATAAAGAACTTATGGCACAGCACCAGCCAGCGAGTTTAAATTTATAGATCATGCATCTGTGAAGTGGTTACCTGTGAATGTGTGTCGTAGACACCTACATATCCACTAGAGAAACCAATCAGAGCTTTTCAACCGAAATGCTAAAAAAAAAAAAAAAGGTTGACATTACCAAGAATCAAAACAGAAGAAAACTACTGATATCCTAACTGGTGTCATTATCCAAGAGAACCTGCTCATAAAGACAATCGTGTCCCGGAAAGCAAGGCATTTTGACGTAATGACGCTTAGCAGAGAACTGTACTCGAGAGTACAGTTTCCCAGCAAGGAGGCAGAGGCAGACACCGCAGATGTCGTGTGGATACATGACATCGAAGCTGCACTGGCTATAAAAGCACATAGTGCTGGTGAATTTTGCTAGAAAAAGAGAGACTTTAAGGCGGCTTGTGTGGCGTGTTATCTTCTGTTAAGGACCTACTGAATAATGATGATCCCGGAAGGTCAGTTTTGAAATATCTGCTCCGATCCGGATTTGAACCCTGATCTCTGTGCCGGCAGACGAGCTTGTATCCATTGCGCTACTGCCGCTTCTGGTACAGGGGTTCTTCTTGTTAAAGTTTATGCCGTGTGGCGTTGGTAGTCATGTCTATCCACAAGCTTCTGTCTCGTGTGCTTTCACTCAAATCTGATACAGATGATCCTACATGCCAGGATTTCAAACCGTCCATCATTTTTTTCTCGGTTTTCCTCTGTCTCTCCTTCTCTTTAACTTTCCTACTGTCACTATGTGCTCGTTTTCTGATCATCACATGACCAAAGTATAAAGATTGTCTTTTCTGACGTGGGTAAACAGTTCTCTTCGTTAGTCAGTTTCTTTCAAGACGATTTTATTACACTTTTATATATCCATGGTATTCTCATAAAACCACATCTCCTCAGCTTCCAAATAAATTGTCAATAATTTACCAAATGTACACAAACAATAGCTTTTGATAAAAAATACAACGGTGTCATGTTGTCTTAATCGGGTCTCGAATGAGAAGACGAACTGTTCAGGTTTGTCTGCTAGTGGACTTTTCCTGAAAGGTGTTGTAGATAGGATCAGCAGAATTCCGGTTAAAATGGACGCTAGACAGCGGCGCTGTTCGGAGCAGAGGCAAATTTTTTGCTTCTGTCGGACGGTGGCCGATGCATTTTTGCTCCATTTGTAGACTGGATATAGTTTCGTCGCCCAGCTTCTGAATTGAATGCATGGCGTGACCCTGTGAGCTGCGGATTTCATTTGGAATGTATTTTCGACTGTGACCAACGTGGTGGTGTGAATTGTAGATTCAGAAAATGGCGCGATGCCTGTCGTGCAATGCTGGCGGGGCCCGTATTAATAATTAAAATTGATCGCGCGGGCAACTGCTGATCTGTTGGCGACAAGTTCTGCTATCATCAATATTGAA
>CAJHNH020000715.1:167500-192500 GCA_905116865.2 Candidula unifasciata | reverse complement strand
CATATCAGTGTTTTTCTGCCGGCGGGCCACGGGAAAACTTATCCAGATTGACACCATATCAGTGTTTTTCAGCCGGCGGGCCACGGGAAAACTTATCCTGATTGGCACCATATCTGTGTTTTTCAGCCGGCGGGCCACGGGAAACCCCATCCGGATTGGCACCATATCTGTGTTTTTCAACCGGCGGGCCACGAAAAATTCAATGTGGGCTGCCAAAATTTCCGTATTCTGTAGTTGTGGTTTTCAAGTGATAGACAAGGCTAATAAAGACACCTTTGGAGATGGTGGGGGGGGGGGGGGGAGGGGTGTATTTGGGGGGGGGGGGGGAGAGGCTTTGTTGGTCATGTTCTTAGTACCCCTGTTTCCAAAGCGAATCGCACATACCCTTTAGAGGCGATAGATTCGACTCCCACCACGGTATTTATAGCTTTCGATTTTCACGTTGTTTGATAATTATTTCCCTAAAAATAAGGATCCACGTAAAGAAATTATTCAAATAATAATCTGTTTTTGTGGAAGATATAAGATCATGCCGACTTGATCATCATAAACAAGCTAAGCTGATTGAGTTGTGTTTTGATGTCACTCTTGTGTCCAGACGTAAAAAGCAATCACTGAGTTTTGGCTATGACACGAAAAAAAAAAGGGATATTAGTTATTTTGTTTACACATCATTTTTTTCAATAAAACACATTCTCAGCCATGTCAGTTTTAAAAATGGCCCAGAGAAATTGAGTGATTTTGTTACTACAACGCTTTGTGTATCAGAAACAATGCTCCAACTACTTAAATTAGATTTTACAGTCACTAAGCAGCATCAGTCTCTTGTACTTTTGTGATATCGGATTCTTCTGTATTCTGTTTTTTTGTAACTCCTGGAATGTCTGGCTGTGTCAGGGCAAGATGAGATCTCTGAAATCATTTGTTGGGCCAAAAGGCGTAGATATGAAAGCCTAGCTTGAACCCTAGACACAACATTCAAACCGTCCTTTTAATGGCGAATGAAAAGGGGGGGGGGGGGAGGGAATACAGAAATGAAAAGAACACGGACTGCAACCGAGTTTGATAACTGTAATAGATTAGCAACAATACCCGCCTAAGATATTGTGTCTGGCAAACGTTGAAGATGCTATATTCGTTGTCAGACTACCTAGCGGCATTCACAGTGCCACTTTTCCCGAGATTGCCAGGGTCGTCGGTGGAGCAATGGAGGTTGTGCTTTGTGCGCCGTTCATAACAGTCAGATAACCACTCGTAACGAAATACCGAAAACAAAATATTGGGATTTAGCCTGGCTTGGTGCAGTCGAGCACATGCCGTAAAGAAATCCAGGTATTGGGGACAGTTAGCTTCTGTCTCATAGCATAAAAAGTCTAATTGTCAGTGCAAATAAACTTCTCATACAAATCATTTACATTTACTATCTAAGTTTCCAGTGCTAGATAGGATTACTCACAGCAACCCGAACAGAAAGTAAGGACCCATGAGCATGAGATCTATGAGAAGGGCTGCAAATGCGACCTAAGGGGATACAATCAAGAATTAAATCATAAGAGAAAAAGTTGGCACGTAACCAGTTCAAAATTGCATACTAAGGCAGCAAATTAAATGTTCTGCACACTTAAAGAGAATACCTTGTGCTGACTTACCATACAAGGCATACATCAGAAAAGGAGAAAGATATAGAGCACAAAGCAGATCAAGAACTCTACAACAGAACCGTGTGTCTATAATCGAGGTGGTCGCAAGAGCAAGAGTCAAAACGGTATATCTACATCGACACTCGAAGGGGCAAATGAAGGATAAAGAAGAGGACAGTAAGTAAAGTATACCGTTTTCTACGCAGAACATGTGTGTACAGCGTATACTGTGCTAAAATCATATTTTATAGACCCATCGGCGCTCATTATATTTATGTGCTCAAAATCATATTGGCCGCTGTTAATTCTTAGGACTTATCCCACTATACACAATAAAGGCTGGATTGAATTAGCCTATACTAAATCAGTCTCGGCACTAAATGAAAAGTTCGCTTTTTTTTAAATAAAAATAAATAGCTGTAAACATTACATGGTAACAGGCGCGCCGACTGTTAATGACACCAAGCGACAAATTGTCGGAAACTGACTATTAAATGTGACACCAGGCCCCTGAGGGAACATCTGAAGACAACTATAACTTCATTTAGTTGGAAACTATTCTAATGTTGTTAGACACAACATTGTTGAAATGTAAGACGTAGTTGCGTGTCTAATGTCTGGACGACAGAGCATGTCATTTTGATTTCGCTCACACAAACACAAGGAATGGTGAAGCTCCGCAAACATCCATGTCTAGTCTGCTTACATTTTGATCAAACGTGAGAGACGCGAGAGAAAGCCACACACTGGATTCGAGGAGAAAAACCACACATGACAGCTGATCTCACCTCT
The DNA here is from genome assembly GCA_905116865.2 of Candidula unifasciata. Taxonomy (NCBI): domain Eukaryota; kingdom Metazoa; phylum Mollusca; class Gastropoda; order Stylommatophora; family Geomitridae; genus Candidula; species Candidula unifasciata. Next base: position 190,068 of record CAJHNH020000715.1, on the reverse strand, counting down.
TTTCTTTCATCATCCCTACTGATACCTCTTCCATCTCATTCCCTCCTCCCCACATCATTCTTATCACCCCTCACCTTTTCCGTCATCTTCCTTTCTCCTTCTTCTCCTTCTCCTCCTCCTGTTACTCGCTTCTCCCTTCTCATCTTCTCTTTCTCTCCTTCTTCTCCTTCCTTCTCCTCCTCTTTTTTCTTCTTCTTCTTCTTCTCCTTCTTCTTCTTCCTTCTTCCTCTTCTTCTCCTTCTTCCTTCTTCTTCTCCCTCTTCTCCTCCTCATCCTCCTCCTCGCTCCTTCTCCTTCTTCCTTCCTCCTCCTCCTCCTCTCTTCTCCTCCTTCCTCACTCCTTCTCCTCCTCCTCATCCTCCTTCCTCCCTCCTCCTCATCAAGCAAAACTACTCCTGTCATTCTTTCTTCTCTTCTTCTCTTCTTCTTCTTCTTATTTCTCTCTTCTTCTTCTCTTCTTCTTCTTCTTCTTCTTCTTCTTCTTTATTATTTTATTATTATTTATTTAGTATTATTATTATTCTATAAGTTACACTAGTCATAATAGTTACGACATGTTCCCCCCCCCCCCCCCCCACCCCCCCCCCCCCCCCCCCCACCCCCCTTTTTTTGTTCAGGAAAAGAGCCATATTTCTAAAATTTATCCAACATCTGGTCGCAGAATCCACGCGAGAAACGCAAAAATTAGTCATTAAACTTCTTTCTTCCTTGCTGTTGGAACTTTTATTATTCTCCTATTTCTCAATGTCGTCGCCCCCCCCCCCCCGACCCCCAAATCTTCCATCCTATATTGCATTGGTTCTTAACAGGTGGGTCGCGGCCCCTTTAGGGGTCAAACAACCCTTTAGGGGTCAAACAACCCTTTAGGGGTCAAACAACCCTTTAGAGGGGCTCCGTAATACGATCGGAACATATTTACTGAAGTTATAAAGTAGCAAAGAATTTTGAAAAAAATGATTTCACATCACCACAACATGAGGAACTGTATTCAAGAGTTGAGGATCACTGCTATAATGAAACCTAGATCTTTAACTCACTCACGCCAAGAATATTGCAGACGCAATAATTTTTGTTTAGATTTTGAAGTGAAAAATCTTCTTTGGAATGACATATCCAGTCGTGGGGCAAGCATCGTTAGTCGCAGCTTAAAATTAGTTGCCTATCCTTTGCAGGATGTCGCAGAACTAACCCCAACGTTTTTTGGTTGTTGTGATTTTTCTAGACAAATTTTACATTCAGTAGTTTGCCATTGCCTCTCAACTGTCAGCTCTCTAAACTACTGTCAAAACCAACGCAAGACGAACCGTCCTCAGCTGGGATTGAACCCGGCACCCCGGCATTACAAAGCTCGTTCGGTACGACTAAGTCACAGACGGCGAAAGTCGCAACCTACAGTATGCAGTATTCAGTTTATGAGTTTTTGGGCGTTGTGCGACACGAAAGATGACATCACGTGAATCGCTATTATTTCTGACTCTCGAAATGTCTTGTTACAACACTATCACCACAACCATCATCACCACAATCACCACCACAATCATCACCACAATCATCACCACCATCATCACCACCATCATCACCACAATCATCACCACAATCATCACCACAATCATCACCACCATCATCACCACCATCATCACCCCCATCATCACCCCCATCATCACCCCCATCATCACCACAATCATCACCACAATCATTACCACCATCATCACCACAATCACCACCATCATCACCACCATCATCACCACCATATCACCACAATCATCACCACAATCATCAGAACACAATCATCACCACAATCATCACCACAATCATCACCACCATAATCACCACCATCATCACCACAATCACCACCATCATCACTATCATCATCACTAGCATCACCACCATCATCACCACCACCATTATCAACACCATCTTTACCATCATCATCGCCATCAACACTATCATCGCCACCAACATCACCACCATCATCACCATTATCACCATCACCACCACCATTATCACCACCATTATAAACAGCAACATTTACTAACACTACCACCAAAAAAACACTACACCACCCAACCTCCCATTACATGTGTAGGTAAGATTGCGCGGCCATGCCTATGTGGGAAACCACGAAGTTAATCAGTACTTTATTTACTTTATTCAAGAATGTTCTGAAAGTTTTAAACAGTGGATCAACATCATGGCACAAGGGTAGTTTAGTAACCCATAAGTGCTATATTTTACTTCTAACTCTAGCCTCAATCCGAAAAAATCTCAGCACAGTGCACGAACTCCGTACCACCGACAAGGATCATAGAATACTTTGGGAGATTTTTAACACTAAATTTTGCCCAGGCAGCGCTGATAGTCTACTCTTTTTTTATTTCTAGCTGCCAAAGGTTTTTTTTTTTACATGCTAACAATACTCATGGGGGTCTAATTATAAAACCAAGAGACCAGGGAAAAGTTTTTAAAGACCCCGTGAAAAAATCCAACCCCTCACCAGGGAACGAACCCGGGACCTCCAGCACTCAAGACGGACTTGCCTGAAAACCACTCAGCCCCTCCCCCCACTCCCACCCCCCATGAATAGAAGTCACTATAGAAACGTATCTTGTTGTGTGTATGTGTGTTATGTGCGTTCTTATGAGAGTGTTTATGTGTGTGTCCCTGTCCATGTGTAGGTTCTAGTTTATGTTATCTGTATATGTGTATGTATGCAAACATATATGTATGGGTGTGATATCAATGTGGGATAAACATAACCCCCTATAGCCAGCAACCACGGTCTGGTCAAAGCGTTTCTCGTAACCCATGACAACCGAGTCGTCTCGCGGACACTTAGCAAAATGATCCCGTCGTCTGCAGAGTTGTAGATCAAAGCCACAGTCCGGCCCTTGTAGTGACACACTTGCGTGCATTGCCATCACTGTCTGCAGCAGTGTTGCCACTTTGGATGTTTTACATCCAGATTTAGATGTTTTTCCTTGCATTTAGAAAGAGTTTTTTGACATTTAGATGGTAGAAGTTTTTCTAGATGTTTTTTTATTTGGAATGAATTTATCCAGTCTAAGAACCTAAGAAACGGGATGAAATTTGACCTCCTAAATGCTATCTTGACAATAAAATTCGGCCTGATAAGAGTAGGAAAAGGCTGTTCCACTTATCAGCTCCCTGATTGAATGTTAAAATAAATTGGAACAGCTAAAGCATACCAGTCATTTTGGATCTGAAGCTTAAACCAACATCCAAAGTAAGTTTATCCTGTGCATCTTGTAAGGCAGACTTCAGTAAAGACGAGGACACGATTCTATAGGATAAGTCATACCAATTGCTATGTAATTTGTGACTCTTTCCATTTGGATGTTTTTTTAAAATATGTTTTCCAAGCAAATTTAGATGTTTTTAGATATTTTTAGACTCCGTTTTGGATGTTTTTTGTCAAAGAAAAGTGGCAACACTGGTCTGCAGTTAGATAGATGTCAGTTGTTGCTTCCCCTAATATGTACTGTGAAACGCACGAACTGACAGACAGCAGTCATGCAGTTAAAACAATTGCAAATGATATATTGTTAGGACAGACAACATAAGCAAGGGCGAGCATTATTTTTGTATGTGGGTTGTTTTGTTTCATATCTGCCCTTTCCTTTTCTCTAAATGCAGGTTTTTGTTTTCCCAGATGCAGTGTTCTCTATGGCATCTTACAGAAAACAAGGTGGGGTTTTATGTTGCTGTGACACCGCTTAGTTCAAGGTTTTTGCTTAGTTTTTTATGTTTTTATTAATGGAATAGACATAATTGGTCTTTGGGGATTCGCTTTGGGGATTCGCGTATGTATATAGAGACAGACATAGATATAGACACATCGAACCATGGAGATAAAGAGAGAGAAAGAGAGAGAAGGAGAGATGCAGATGCATACACATAGAGGGATAAAATACAGAGAAAGACAGAAGTAGAGACAGAGAGATAAGACAGACATACTGAGAGAGAGAGAGAGAGAGAGAGAGAGAGAGAGAGAGAGAGAGAGGAGGGAGGGGGAGAGATGTGGATATTGCTCATAGACTAGTCAGCGACTGGCCAGTAATATGGTTAATAGTATGACGACCGCCTTTATTTCCCAGACAATTTCCGGTACCCAAAAAACAAATAAGCTATAGTCGTGACACTTTATAGTTTACCTTGGACAAAAACAAACAAAAACACTGCCGTCTAGCTACAGGAAAGGTCACCTTCGAATCCTTTATAGTTTGGGGGGGGGGGGGGTAGGGGGGGCAGAGGGTAGTAGGGGGGGGGTAGGGGGGGCTAGGGGACTGACAGCAGAAGAGACACAAACAAACGGAGGGACGGAAGGGCAGAAGATGACAGTAAAATAACCGCATTAGAAAAACCGATTAAGATAAGATAATTGAAAATTAATTATATCATCTTAACCATCCAAGGCTGTAAAAAAAACAACATGCAGCAAATGCATTGAGAAACAGAAAATATGTTGAATGTTGAATTAGGAATCGACATCACAGCTTTCGGGACACTCCTATAAGCGCTCCGTCCCCATCTTCAGCAGCAAGCGAAGAGTTACAATTCCGATGGTGCCAGTAACAGTCTGATTGTATATCCGTCTCCGCCCTCCCCCGAGTGTCGAATGTCGGCCAGACTGTAAGGATCTATCTGTTCCTCGGCACTGTTCACTCGCTCCCAAAGGACCCTCACAACATCCAGCTTGTCTTAGATCAGTTAAGATCAAATGTTTTGGCCATCTAGTAAGAATGCAGCCAGAACAACTATCAGTGCAGGCGCTAAACATGAACCGATCTGAAGTGAAAGCAAGAGGCCATCCTAGGAAAAGTTGGATTGATGACATTAAAGAGCTTCTACGTCGAAAGGGAATGCAATGACATTAGCCAATACTGTTCAACAAGCATCGGATCGCAAACTGTTACTCCCTATAACGCTTAAGGGTTAAAGTGCAAACCAAGTATGATGTTCAAAATTAATTCAACATCTTCCCCGTGTGGATGCGGATGAGGATCGCCGTGGAGAGGTCCCAGAAACCGCGTTCAGACATTTGGCCATATTTATGGCCTGCCTATATTGCGGCCCCCTGCAAAAGCCAGGGTGGGGCTTCAAATAAAATATTTCATCCTGAAGAAGGCCGTGTGGGTTCCGGGGCCCTTTTATAGGGAACACAAGAATAGACCCACTGCCTACCCAAAAGCATATCGTAAGAGTCAACTAATTGGGAGCTTCCTTCGATGTCGGAGTGCATTTGTCTGAGAGGCAAGGAATATGCAGTCTGCATACAAATGAGTCAGATCTGTAAAATGGATACAAACGCAACACTCAGGTTCTGGAACACGACTGCAGTCCAGAAGTGGACGAACAACCAGAACTTTCCGCCAGAGTTTACAGATGGTGAGCGCGAAGAAGAAGAAGAATTAAACATCTAAAGTGTAAAAACTAGTGTTTTTAAGCGCTGCAAAGGCACAAAGACAAGTTAGTATCGGATCAAAAATAGGCGATTTTTAAAACTGTATGGCTAAAATAAAAACTATAACATGGACATCTAAACAGACTTTTATAAAAACACACATGGGAAGACAACGTCACGGACAGTTTTGTTTATGATGTAGAAACTTATCACTACTTGCTTCAGAGGCAGCTTCTGCTTACAAGTTTATTCACACACAGCCGTTTGTCTCGCGCTCTAAATGTCGTAGATTCGTTTTATGGCTTCCAATATATATCCTGGAGATTGCCGCCGAAGCTACAGCGTTCATTCTTTGTACGGCACTCTCGACAGGTGGTTAGTCGTTCCATATGTGGTAAAATCCCGTACAGTGATGTCAGTCCACTCATGGGAACAAAATGCTATGGGCCGTGTTGTGTGGAAAGGGCATATCAGAAAGGAAATGAGAGTGAAGGAAGAAATCATTGCAAAAAGAATGAGAGCTGAGCGTCTCAAAAGAAACAGTTTAAACATAAATGTTGACAACAATGGTCCTGAAATCCCATGCTATCATTGTGGAAGACTTTTCTTGGCACCGGCGGGTCTTGCTAGTCACACGCGCCATCGAAATGGGCTGTGAGTCTCATGCCTCCTCATAGCTCAATATAACACTATCGTTTGGAAAGACGGAAAGGTGCCAATCAATCCATCGAAGTCAGTCCTCTCGACATTAACCTCTATTATAAATTTTAAAAGAAATCGAACAAGAACTACCCGGTTGTCAAAGAAGAGACAAGCTGTATGCAAGCATGAGTACACCAATTTAAACAATCTACTAGAAATACCAACGCGAGAAAAGCACGATCACCGACGTCAAGTTACACGTCATTTTTGTGGTGGTTGTGATGATGATGACGAGGAGGAGGATGATGTAGTGATGATGCTGATGATGATGGTGACATAAACATACAAATTAGAAATCATTTACAATACTGTCACATAAGCAACAAGTTAACCTCAACCATGATTCTGCCCAACCACTCTGAATCCAGTACCGTTGCACTTAAATTCCCAGGATCACCTAGGTGTCCACGACATGGAAGTGACAGCCATTAAATCCAGCCGTTCCAGCCACAGAGTCCGTAAGTCTCTTGAGAATCACTTTATTTATACTCTGGGGACTTTAACACCCTCTGGACTGAATTGCAAACACGGTTTTTTCTAAACTCCTAGGGGATTGAACTGCCCTCACAGTTTTATCTGAACGCGACCAAGTACTTATACTTCAAAGGTATTGACTGGTAGCAATTTTAGGCTGAATCGGGATAGACCTAGTCAATATACAATATAATCGAGTCCTATACAAGCCCTATGTGCCTTTTAACCGCCCGACCCAATATTTAAACAACAAAAACCTAACGCTTTCCTTCCCTTTGCCTTGAATGTTGAATTAAGAATCGACCACACAGCACTCAGGACACCCCCATAAGCGCTCCGTCCCCATCTTCAGCAGCAAAGCTAAGAGTTAAAATGTTGATGGTACCAGTAACTGTCTGATTGTATATTCGTCTCGTCTTTCTCCTGAGTGTCGGCCAGATCCCCTTGTAAACTCCTCGCTGTGCTATTTTCCTCAGACCGTATTGATCTTTGCCACGTTAATTTTAAAACATACCCATTTAGGTTCTTAAAGCTAGCTTCTTGAGTCGTTTTGCCAAGAAAATAAAACAGCACTTCTAAGATCTCTAGTCGCTGATTGATTTGCGCCAATCTAATCATGCAACTGACAGAACAGAAATAGAAATGACTTTCTCGTTGCGATAATTTCGATAATAGTTATATTTGTTATGCACTGTCTGGTAGCTAAATGAGTTAGCCATGTAATATAAGTATGTGCCGGTATCCCCAATAGTTTGGAAATCCCTGGAAAAAATCTTCATCCTAGAAAAGAGGTTGGTAAAATATTAATAGTATAATGTACTGTTCTTCTCCTCCAGCATTCCGAACCCTTGAGTTTGATTTCTGCAGATAACACCAGCCTCAGTTAATCTCCATGACTGTCTTGTCTTCAGTTATATTTCTAAGTGTTTGTGTGTCTGCCTTTATATTATCTATCCACTGTCTTGTGGTTTGTCCTCGTGGTCACCGTTCAACTCTTTTTGCCTCTCTGTTACCTGCCATCTTGTCTATGTACCACAATCACTGCATGCTTCGCTGCGGAGGATACGAGTGAGGAGTATTGTCTGGATTTTTTTCACCGGGACGCCGGTGTGTTGGGAAATGAACAGACGGACAGACTGGCTGGCTCTGCACAACTTGGTGGAATACTGCTACATGATAGGGCAGACGTGGTTAGTGCCTTGTGGGAGAGCGTGTACAATACGGAGGTGCAGATGGATCACCACAGTCTGGTGTGATTGATGCAGCTGGGGTGACGAAAGGTTCTGGCAGAAGCTCAAGGCTCAGAGGAAAGGCAAGACGGACGTTTAATCAGAAAGCTAATGGCACCATTAGTATCGGAGCTCTTCGCTGGCTGCTGAAGATGGGGACGGAGCGCTTATGGGAATGCCCCGAGTGCTGTGATGTCGGTTCTTGAATCAAATCACATCAAACCACTGCAGACACTATGCAACTAGGAAACATACATGCACTTCGGTAGACACATAGCCTGCTGCAACATACGAAACGAAGTCATACAATCTAGAATACAATCTAAAAACAGTGACCTAAAACATCTGTTGAAATTCAATATTTTTTCTCTGTGAGTTCTGGGGCCCTTATGTCATGGAGATGAGGGGATTGGCGGTGGGAAAGGGGGGGGGGTGTCGAACCAGTGTCTTCAAGAAGAATGTCGTAAAAGGTGATTAATTAGGGGTTAGGGTTTAAGTCTGAGGGCATTTGTCTTACAGGCGAGGAACCAATGCTGCATACAAATAAGACCTTTCTGAAAAATAGAAGCACATCTCTGTTTTGGGAACAAGACTAAAATTCAGAAGGGGACGAACAACCTGAAACCTCCATGTAAGTTTAGAGCTGGTGAACACTAAGAAGAAGAAGAAGAAAATGAAGAAGAAGAAGAGGAAGAAAATAAAGAAGAAGAAGAAGACAATGAAGAAGAAGGTGAGGAAGAAAATTAAGAAGAAGAAAAAGAAAATAAGAAGAAGAAGAAGGAGAAGAAGAAGAAGAAGAAGAAGAAGAAGAAGAAGAAGAAGAAGAAGAAGAAGAAGAAGAAGAAGAAGAAGAAGAAGAAGAAGAAGAAGAAGAAGAAGAAGAAGAAGAAGAAGAAGAAGAAGAAGAGAAGAAAGAAGAAGAAGAAGAAGAAGAAGAAGAAGAAGAAGAAGAAGAAGAAGAAGAAGAAGAAGAAGAAGAAGAAGAAGAGAAGAAGAAGAAGAAGAGAAGAAGAAGAAGAAGAAGAAGAAGAAGAAGAAGAAGAAGAAGAAGAAGAAGAAGAAGAAGAAGAAGAAGAAGAAGAAGAAGAAGAAGAAGAAGAAGAAGAAGAAGAAGAAGAAGAAGAAGAAGAAGAAGAAGAAGAAGAAGAAGAAGAAGAAGAAGAAGAAGAAGAAGAAAGAAGAAGAAAGAAGAAGAAAGAAGAAGAAGAAGAAGAAGAAGAAGAAGAAAAAGATGATGAAGAAGAAAAGAAGAAGAAGAAGAAAAAGAAGGAGAAATGCTGTATCTTGTAATATCATCATCATTATGTAGCAAGTCCTTTTTTAAAACGTCGCTCTAAACACGGGTTGGACGGCCGGCTCCCAGATACCACTGTCGAGACCAACGTTAGGCGCATGGCCAGGAGCTGGGATCGAACCCGGCACCCCGGCATTATGGAGCGTTCGCATCGAATTAGCCACAGAGTCGACAGAACCGTAATAGTAGGGGGAAATCACACACACACACACACACACACACAAAAACGCATAATAAACGAGCTATAGTTAGCTTTAGCATGAGATAATCTAATATAACACAACTACTTACCACTTAGCTTCGTTGCTACCTTTTTCAGGGCCTCCTCGCTCTCCCCCAGCCCTGTTGGGTCTTTCAACATGAAGTTGCTCCCCTTTATATCAGTCTTACTTTGCGTGTAAATCAGTGCACTATTCAGGGCATAACAAAATTGGATCTCCCCTTTGTCCACTTCGTATAGGACTTTCATCTTAGTCCACTTGAACTGTTTCATGATGCCCACGAAACTGAGAGCAAATGTTTCCAAAGTGACGCCCACGCGAGTAAGAGTTGAGTAATCTTGGAGTTTATCCACTCCAAACTTGTGGCTCAGACCTCCGGGAGATAGCACTGGAAGCGACCAATGTGAAGCGTACGACGACACTGCAGAAAGACTGAAGTCGCATACTGGACCGATAAAGCAGTTGACATTTTTGTCGTAATAGAAATCAAACGCAGCGAGTGGACCATCCTTATCGCTGCACTTTGAGTCACCGTAGTAGAAGTTGAAACTGATTCCATGGGTGATAGAACGTTCTTCTAGATACTTCTGTGATAATCCAATAGTGGGAACAAGCTTCCGCATGCTGAAAGAATATCTGTCATTGAAAGGGAGGATAACTCCGATGTTTGCCACAGCTTTGGTATGATTCATTATGTGTGGACTTTCTGTAGAATTACCAGGTGGGTTTGTCAATGCTTGGGATAAGGCACCAACGACACTGATCAACAAAATGAACAGTGATGACGAAGAAATGCTCTCGTGGCAACAGTCCAATAACTGGCTCATTTTCCTATGTCACGAGCATAAAACCAGGAAATATCAAGTTGTGGGAACAATATCATGAATCCAATTCCACTTGTTCGGGAGTGTGATATCAGTTTCTGAATTACAGTTATCTTGCATTCATGACAGCAAATATATACATTAATAAGCTGCACTTTTTAACAGTAATATATGCAACATCTTCTGTTTAAACGAGAACATCAAATTGTGTGAACGATAAAATCGATATAATTGCCGACGTTCTGGATTTTTTAATTTTATTTTATAATTGCAATTGTCTTGTATTTAAGGCAACGAGAATATAAATTGATCCAAATAATTATATGCATGAACTAATCCGTATTAGTTAATTCTGTAGATGGATTGATCCATTTAAGATAACTATGTAAACAAAATGGAAACACCATTTCACAAAACGCAATTTCTAAAAAATATGTAATTTGTATACTTATAAATCACTATGTTATTTTTACAAAATACATAACAGCAATATACTCTATAAGACATATCCGAACGGGAAATTCCCGCCTTCTTGATTCGTCGTTATATTCACCCTTCCACCATTTTGTCATTTACGTTAAAATAAGTGAGGTTAATTACTGAGTGAGTGGGCCTGCGTGTGTGTGTGTTTACATATGTGTGTTTGTATACATGCAATTCCAGCAGTAACGACCTGGCATTAGGTCGCCAAACAGGACTACAAACCAGTAAGGTATAGGGAAGAGTTAGTTTTGAAAAGACGTCTCAATGAACTGTATCACAGAAAGTTTTAAAACCGAACGAAAAGTATAGAAGTGAGCTTCCCAATCTAACAAACAAAACGTGAGAAGGCTATAGAGCCTTCTTCAGCATATATATATATATTATATATATATATATATATATATATATATATATATATATTAGACAACACTACACAAATACACAATATCACTTATCTTCTTATCGTGTGGCAGCCAGGTCGATGTCAAGACGATTGTCTGGCAATAAACTTTAAAATGAACTTTGCTCACAGGTCGAGCCAGTCTTAAATAGATACCAGGTAAAACTCTGGGAAGTAAAGGTGGCCGGTGTGATGTTGACCACATCACCCACCAAGTCCGCATTAGTAAATAAAATATATGTCTAGAACGATATCTCTAATATGGACGAAAGGTGTGGGAAAAGGTCCTTCGCTTGAATCTACTGTTGGAGAAGACTTGAATGGCCAGTAAACATTCAGATAATGGTAGTGCAACTAGGGACATCCTCTGCGTTGAAATACATAATGGTCGAAAATCTAGGATCAGCAACCACTTTATAGCCTTTCCAAATTCAAGCCGTTACACTTTAGCAAATATCTCGAGAACCCCTGTAAGTATCAACGCGAATTCTTGCATGTGTATTCTCATGTCCTCATGATTTTATAATTTACAACTGCACAGACGCTGCTGTTTTCTTACGGCGGCGACTTTCTCTGATATTTGGCTAATAATTTGTGCAACCTAAAAATAAAATATACAGTAATTGGCACCTGCATGAGGACTGGTTGGAAATCATTTTACATGCGCAGCGATGCATGGCGACTATTATGATAGCCTGTAGAACATACAATGAAAAAGTTTCATTAATCTAACAGCTGGTCGGAGGCAGCTACGGAAGATGACCACTCGGGAGTGGAACGCCCATACAACGCTTGCAATTTTATGTTTAAAAAGTTTCCCCATACTAAATTTATTGATGTTACTGTAAGCATTCTGACTGCTTTTAATCGGTGTCTGGTTATTTTTTTTTTCCTTATGCCGCAAACAAGGCAAATTGAAAACTAAGTGTTTGATTACATAAAAATAAATATACTTACAATAAGTAATTTTTAGCATTGTGGTATTTTATTTTATTGTTTATGAGATAGTAAATTAGTACATCGACATTGCCAAAGATATGGGAAGAATCTAATACACCCTTTCAATGTGACATTTAATAATGACGATTCATAAAGAAACAGTAGATCCCCTGGTTTGGTCATCTCGTAAGAATGCAACCAGAACAACTATCAACGCAGGCGCTACACATAAAAAGATAAAATGTGAAACACACACAGCCTATGAGAAGATGGAATGGTGACATTGAAGACCGACTTCATTAACACGGAATGACAACTATTGCTACCCATCAAGCAGTGGATCGCTGTCTGTTTCACCTAATGCCACTTAACTGTTGAAAGGAAAATTGATGATAATGGAGACTGATAATGATGACGATAATGGCCATGATGCATGAATTTCGGGTAGAAAATATTTAATATAAGAAATTCAGTTGTTTATATGGTTATCTTTCTCTCCCCCCCCCCCCCAGAAGGGAATGGCTACCTTTCTTTCCCTAACCCTGTATAGTTATCTTTTCTCCCCCAGCAGTGTTTTGTTATCTTTCTTCCCCCAGCAGTGTATGGTTACCTTTCTTTCCCTTACCCTGTATAGTTATCTTTCTTCCCCCAGCAGTGTATGGTTATCTTTCTTTCCCTAACCCTGTATGGTTGTCTTTCTTCCCCCTACCGTCTATAGTTATCTTCCTTCCCCCAGCAGTGTATGGTTACCTTTCTTTCCCTAACTCTGTATAGTTATCTTTCTTTCCTCAACCGTGTAAAGTTATCTTTCTTCCCCTAGCAGTGTATGGTTACCTTTCTTTCCCCAACCCTGTATTGTTGTCTTTCTTCCCCCTACCGTCTATAGTTATCTTCCTTCCCACAGCAGTGTATGGTTACATTTCTTTCCCTAACTCTGTATAGTTATCTTTCTCCCCCTAGCAGTGTATGGTTATCTTTCTTCCCACAGCAGTGTATGGTTATCTTTCTTTCCCCAACCCTGTATGATTGTCTTTCTTCTCCCTACCGTCTATAGTTATCTTCCTTCCCGCAGCAGTGTATGGTTACCTTTTTTTCCCTAACCCTGTATGGTTGTCTTCCTTCTCCCTACCGTCTATAGTTATCTCCCTTCCCCCAGCAGTGTATGGTTACTTTTCTTTCCCTAACTCTGTATAGTTATCTTTCTTTCCTCAACCGTGTATAGTTATCTTTCTTCCCCTAGCAGTGTATGGTTACCTTTCTTTCCCTAACCCTGTATGGTTGTCTTTCTCACCTCTACCGTCTATATTTATCTTTTTTAACCCCACAGGAGAAAGGATCGACTTCATTGCACCGGGTTAGGATAACTATATTAGTTGGGATCGTCGCCAGAGCTACGGAGTTTGTGTAATGCGCAGGGCTCTTTGCAGAGAAATACCGAGCCTTTTTGGATAAAACCCGGTGCAATAAAGTAGATCCTTTCGACTTTTACTGTAACTTCAGGAAAAGAACCGATAACAACACATGATTAGGTAAAAAAAAAAAAAAGACAACTTAGGAGGAAAATAACCATAAAATTATGCAAAATTATGGGGGGGGGGGGGGAAGGGGGGTCGAATGAACCTTTCAAACGAGTCTCAAAGACCATCGGAAAACAAATATTTATTCAAGTTATAAAGTGAAAAAAAAAAAATTGATTGCATGATCTGGGGTCGCTAAAACATGAGGAACTGAACTAAAGGGTAGCAGCATTAGGAAGGTTGAAAGCCACTGCTCTATTGACTCAAGGCGACAGTGCAATAGAACAGATAGAGCGTCGATACATTGCAAGACTAATTCAACAGTGGGGTTTGGGGGCTGGAGTGGTGTGGAGGTGAAAACAGGGGTCAACTTTTGATTCGGCGTCAACTGGTGCTATTAGCATGCGAGCCCTACGTCGGCTACTGAAGAAGAGGACGGGTCATGTATGGGAATGTCCCGAGTGCAGTGATGTCAGTTCTTGATTGATTGATTGTTTCATGCATTCATTGATTCATTCATATTTTTTCAACTTCATTATAGTACTGAGTGCTGAGCGGAAACAGTTGAGTTACATTCAGTAAAAAATGATACGCAGCCCTCAGTGGTAGTGTAACAGCAGCCAGGCAGTTAGAGAACAATGCGGCAGATAGAGAGGAAAACACATTTGCAAGGCAGACAGACATAAAGACACACAACCAGAGAAATGAAAACAGCTAAGAAAACAGGCTTAGAGCCAGCGGCAGACACTATGCTGAGAAACTACAGTTACAAATACCCCAGAATGACACTGTGTGAGAAGCTACAATAGCGCGGACTGAACTCAGTCAAGGAGAATCTCGGTTAGATCCGAACGTGAGGGCTGGCTCAGTATGGAAGGAAACACAAGTGTTTTAGGTTGTAAGCAGAGATAGAACAGTCTATAGTAAACGGGAGACAACACAAAAGCGAAGACTGGCTGAGTACCAAAAGTGATGATCAATTACTTTCCAGTTGGAATACCATAGCTTCAAAACGTGCCCAGCCAATGTACATACAAAAACTATACCGCTGTTCATGTCATGATGTCTCCGTGTGGGTAGCGGCCTCATCGTGGGGGAAATCAAAAAGGATAGACCCACCATCAAGCATGTTGAAAGTGTCGAAATATTAGGAGTTTTGTTGGAAGCCGGGACGCATCTGTTTGAGAGGCAATGAACTAGTAGTCTGCATAGAAATATGTCAGATATGTAAAACGGATGTGCAGACAAAAATCTGGTTCCGGAACAAGACGAATGTCTAAAAGTGAACTAACAAACAGAACTTTCCGCCCGAGTTTAATGTTTGTGAACGTGAAGAAGATGATGATTTCATGATGTGCAGGGGTATACGGCAAGAGCGCAGAGACCCGGGGTGTGGCATTGCTGGGGGAAGGGGGTGGGGAGTTGATACCTTATGACTCTTGAAAAAAAAATTATACAAAACGATTTGGATTTGGGGTGTGGGGTGTGGGGGGGGGGGGGTAGAATTGGGAATCGACTAAATCCATTGCTGCATATATTACTCGTCGCTATTCGATGATCAGATATTCCCAGTTGATGACCACATGTGTTTGTAGGTCTACTGGCGTTGTCTGCCTCTGATCTGCTCCCATTCAACTCGTTTCTGAACGTAGTGTTATGTTTCATTCTCTCTGTATGCCCCCACCATTAAGTCTACTAGCCCTAAAATCACACTGCTTATAAATATTAAACAAATCTGCCAAGCAGCCAGTATGGCTAATTCGTGCCTGTATTACCACTTTTGCAGTGTACACATGGAGGTCTCTGAGGGTGAGGATTTAGGGCTCTATGGCTATTGCTGTCGCCATGGACTGTGAAGGTTTGGATTTTATTTTTGTCCCTAATAGGAAAAATAAATTCCGACGACCTTATCAAGGATTCAATTCTTGGTCTCCCTTTCACGAGAAACAATCGTTTCAATAGTTTGGTGAACCGTATTTCCTATAAACAAATCGATAATAGTAAGTAAATGCAAAAGGCGTAGTCAATGCAACTTCGCGTCGTGGTTTGTATGACTATATGTTGTCCGCTCGATAGGGTTATAGTTTAGTTGCGTTTCCTTTACAGAAAGTTGCAGAACCAACCCCAGCAGCCCCTGGCTGTTGTATGGTTTCTCTAGGCAAAGTTACGTCCAGTAGTCTGCCATTGCTCTCTGGACGGTTGGCCCCCTGATGCCACTGTCGAAACCAACACAAGGTGCATGGCCCGCAGCTGGGATCGAACCCGGCATCCCGGCATTACGAAGCGTTTGCATCGACTTAGTCACAGAGCCGACCAATAAGGTTATAGCTTAGTAAAATTAAAAACAGCTCAAAAATGCTTGGGTTGGTTCTGTCACCATGTAAATGATACGCAACTAGGTGTAAACGATTAGACCAATCGGTACTCGTTGAATCATGAAGAATACACACAACTGACATTAAACAACAAATGACGCATTTAACCAAAGAAGATCTACAAGAAGTAAGGCAAATGACGCGGAATGAAACGGTAAATGAATCAAACAGAAGTAGACAGGCTGGAAATAGAAACACCGTGTCTGTAACAAGAAAACCATGTCGCAAATCATCGATCTTAAAATGGACTCAAACCATAGACCGATACCGTGATTAGAACAACGTTTGTCAATCAAACAGCGGTGGAAGAAGTCACGCAATGACCTGGCTGGCTTGGGTGAGTGACTCGTGGAAGCACGCGACAGTTGTTATCGCCACGGTTCCTAAACTGTGACAGGGTTAGCTTAACGGTGTCAAGGAAGGTGCAAATTTTCTCACAGCACGAATCTGGCACTGAAGGTTCCTCTTCCTGGTCATATTTAATGCTAGGAGCACTGGCCTCCCATCCCGAGAAAACTGACAGCGAGGCTAAATGGTTTTTTCTAACCTTGTATACACGGTATCAATCTAAGTATGTGTCTATATATTACATATAATTGCAAAAGATATTACTGTATACTGTTTGTCATTCGGCACAAAATAATTATACTTATTATTGTTGTTATTATTATTGACCTTCAACGTCTGCTTAAGACAAACTCTCAGTCTCGCAACACCAACATCAAAAATATAAAACATTGACAAGACCAATTGTTTTATACGGCTCTGAAACTTTGAGCATAACTAAGAGAGATGAAGAACGTCTTACAAGATTTCAAAAAGAGAGTCTTACGATAAATCTTTTGACCCATCAAAGATGCAAACAAGCCAGTGGAGAGTAAGAAGCAACAACGAAATTCATAATCTCTTTACAATTACCACTGGTCACTGGTATCGTAAGAGCTAAATAAACCTGAATATCTGCGGCGTATTCAGAGCGTGTTAAAAGACAGAGAGGTACAAACTGTATACACTAGAAAGCTGAATTATCGTAGACTACGAGGCAGACCCAAAAGACGATGGAAAGATAATAAACTGAATATACACTATTCAGAGCGTGTTAAAAGACAGAGAGGTAAAACCTGTATACACTAGGAAGCTGAATTATCGTAGACTACGAGGCAGACCCAAAAGACGATGGAAAGATAATAAACCTGAATATCTGGGGCGTATTCAGAGTGTGTTAAGAGACAGAGAGGTAAAAACTGTATACACTAGAAAGCTGAATGGTTGTAGACTACGAGGCAGACCGAAAAGACGATGGAAAGATGACATCTATACAGACCTACAAACCCTTCTTGCTGCCAACTGGAACGAGAAGGTCAACCAGAGAGATCAGTGGAGGAAGGTGATATCTGCAGAGATGAACTTCAAGGGCTCGGAGTGGGAAAGATTAATATTATTATAACTATTATTAATATTATTTGGAGTCGCCTTGGTGCAGCAGCTAGACGCTAGCCTTCGGATCAGAAGGTCATGAGTTCGTTCCCGAGGAAGCTGGACTTTTTTTCAAACAATGAACCTGGCACCCTGGTCTACCCAGCCTTGAGTGGTACCGGTTACAGTCCTGGGAGGTTAAGGCGACCGGCGTGATGTTGACCACATCATCCAGCGAGTGCTGATCTAGGTCTAGCCCTATATGCCCAATACGCCCAGAGGCGTGCAGAAGTGCCCTTTACTTTTTTTTTAAATAATAAAAATAATTAAGATTATCATTTTTATCATCACTATTTAGACCCACCCTACTGAATATTTTAAGTATGCAGAATCCCCTTAACAAGAGTGTGTTGGTGGCGATTTTCTTGCTTGCAGGACTTCCCAACCCAACACCAGCATGTGGTGGCTGTTTGTGACTTTCTAAGCAATTCTACGCTCAGTAATTTGCCATTAACAAAGAGCTGAATGAACATGTCGAAACATTTAATTCATGTCTGTAACCATTGTCAGAACCCTGTAAATACAGTCATGTGGCGGAGTGGACCACACAAAGGGTGTACCGTGTTCAGGGTACACCTCAGAGTTGTCACAAAGGTCAGTGGCTTGACTGGCCAAGTCTGTGCTGTTTGCGACAGCGAAACTAGCGCTCAGTAGAGACCACTTGATGACTACAAGTAAGAGTGAACTCTTTTCCGAACAAGCTCGCAACATGATTGTTCCATGACATATAATTCATGTTTATACCCGTCTTGAACAAAACCTATACAAACATTTGGTTGAATGTGTTTGCTTCTCTATAGGTCCCTTTTCTACGCCTTCAGACGTGCTGGGCATAAAGTTCTAGACCTATATATTGTATAACCAATCGGAGAAGTAGTCAACATTAGGCCGGTCGCCTTTACTTCCCAGAACTTTACTTGCTACCAGTTCCAGGCAGGGTCAACCTGGAAGGCAAGTTAATTTTAGAAACAATTCGGGTTTACTTCTGAAGTGAAAATACGACCGGATCCGAAGGCGGACCTCTAGCTTTTACACAGCGGTCGCTTTATATTTACTTCACTTGAAAATTAGTTATAGAAACAGAACAAGAAGATCTGTCAAGTTAAAAGTGGTACCATTTTAAAAAAAAAAGCAGTTCACTGAAAACGCCCACACTTACAAATACGCTAAGATCAATCGTGAACATGTCTAAGATTTCGTATAGGTTGGTATGAGGTCGCATGCTTTACTGGGATTTCAAATCGCGAAGAACATCAAGAAGGAAACATATGATAGGAATCGTATCTTTTGGCGGGGACTAGCTTGTGCATTACTGTCGGGCTGGGTTTCCAACTGCACTGAGCCTAACATTGGTAACAACAATGTCTGAAGAAAATTCCAATGTTATGATGCTGATTGCATCGTCCATCAATTGCCGGTTTGCCAATTCGTCGTCTTCTTCTGTCTTTCTAGCTCCCAGAGGCGCATAGGCTCTCAACCAACTCACGGTAAGTCGTTCTATCCTTTGCTGTCGCGTGCAGTTCTTCCTATGTCCTCCCTATCTTTTTAACTTTACTCTCTAGCTGCCTTTTCCATGTGTGTGTGTTTTTTTTTTCTTTTTTGGTCTTCCTATATTCCTATGCCCCTCTAGGTTACAGTGTAAAGACATTTTATTCTTTTTTTTTCATGGTTTTTTTTTCGTGGTCTGTGCAAATATAGGTGTAGCACTAAATACCCAACATGCCATTTATGTAAACAGTTCTTGTTTGTGTAACACTATATACAAAAATAGATTTAGGTAACTGAAAACGCCTACACTTACCACTAAATTCGGCTCCCACTTCATCTCTAAGAACGTCCGTAGCTTGATACTTGTCTTTTACTAGAAGAAAATATCTCCCTAAAACGTTCGAGATGTTGGCTGTGTATATGATGGCACTTGCAGACAGATAACAGAAGCTGTTCATTTGATGATATTCCAAATTTCCGTGAAGATCGTACAACACTTTCAGCTTTTTCCATCCAACTGTTTCATAATTTCCATTAAGCCCAAGCTCATGGAACTGAAAGTGGCTCCAACTGTGGTCAAGGTAGGGAAATCCACCAGCCTCAGCTGCGCAAACGTGTGGCTCATCCCTCCAGGGGAGATAACCGGAATGCCCCAAGAAGGAGCATATCTAGAAACAGGGGCTAAGCTGTAGTCACAAACAGGCAAAGCTCGCGTGACGGCCCTTACTTGGCGAAGCTTAATAAATCCCGAACTGCAGATACTCTGCTAAAGTTTCTTTAAAAAAAACCTAAACAAAATATGTAGTTATGTTCAAGTTAAATTTTTCATATATCTGTTTGTCAACAGTAAGGAAAACAAGTAACAAGATCGCTCAATGCTATTTGCACATCAGACATACAAAGCTAGACACATATTTTGTAGACCTAATTGTAAGTTGATGCGTGACACCTTGTCCATCATGCTGGACAACTTCACCTTTAAGGACACTTCCTGACACCTATTTCAGCTGGGTAGACCAGAGGGACCAGTTAAATTATCAGTAAAAAATAAAGGAAGGGGGGTGTGGGGTGCCTTGATCTAAATATCGAAGCCTATTCCTTCGGCCCGACATATAAGCCTCCCGAGCAGCTATTCTCAACCTGCCGCTGGCGACACTTTTTTGGGTCGAACGATTCTTTCACATGGGTCGCCTAGAACTATTGGAACACTAATATATATTGAAATTAAGATGGGTATATACTTGTTTGGGGGTCGCCACAACACGAGGGAATTGTATTAGAGGGTCGCGGCATTAGGACGATTAAGAGCTACTGCTCTAGATGTATCCCTGTGTGAATAGACTCCCGGCGTAGTTATATGGAAAACACGTGCACGCTTCCAAATACTAACCCTACGTGAACAGACTCGTGAGAAAATTACTATGAAAAACACGGCTGTCCTCCGAATAACGGTCCTAAATTATCAAGGCCAAAAATATACCCTAACAGGGCCTCAGGGACTATACCGCCACCGCCAAATTGCTAACTTCCGTGGACTATAACGCCACCGCCGAGAGTATCTCCCACGCTGCTAGGCACGCGCAAATAAAATGAAGGAAGCTGCAGGAGATGAGGTAGCTGCTGCTCGTGAGTCCCAGCCATCTAGTTTAGCTCCAATCTCGGCGGTGGCGGAAATCGTCGGAAGTGCGCATTTGAAATTTGACTGAGGCCCTGCTAGGGTACATTTTCAGCCTTAGTAAATTGGAATTATTATTCGGAGGATAGCCGAAAACACTTGCACGCCTCCAGATACTTTCCCAATGTGAACAGATTCACAGATTAATCACCAGGAAACACCAGCACGCCTTCAGATGGTATCGCTATGTAAACAGACTCACGGGAAAATTACCATGAAAAACAAAAGCACGGGTCTACATACTATCCCTGAGTAAACACATGTAGGGGACAATTACTAAGGGGAAACGCTGACACACCTCTAAATAGTAGTCCTGAATGAACAAACTCTAGGAAATGAACTATGACAATCACCGGATATCCTTTACACAGACAACATTTTGTTCATCTCACCATTGTTCTGACGTCTGAATCACTGTGTACCAATCCTTAGCCACTGTCCAGAGATTTCTAGTCACAACTTAACATTTTATTCAGAGCCTGTCTCGGAACTTTGTTAACAACAGTTATGGAGTGATGGCATTGAGAACAGCCTTACAGAAATGAACATCAGTCTTAATAGTGCTCTTGACAGAGCTTTTCAACGAACATTACATCTCTCCCGACACTTCGATGAGGTACAAGGTGGAAGAGAAGAAGAAGAAGAAGAAGAAGAAGAAGTCATAGCTTTATGTTTTCAGCATTGGAGCCTGCAGCTTTTACTTCCCAGGACGTTACCTGTTAAGCCTTTCAGCGAAAACCTTTGGTCCGGCAAACATTAGTCTGGCCACCAGGCTATCAGGCTTCTCATATTCTAGGCCACCATGTCTAAGGTGGGACGGTCAGTGTATCTCCATGTTTGTGGTTTAATGTAAACGATTTGTGTAAATTACTAAAAATCGTTTTTAAAGGGGTGCACACATTATTAGTCCGTCAAAGATCAAAGAAATTGGCCGCTTTAAGAAAAAAGTCGAACCTGTGCAACTGTTAATTATAAAATCATTAGATTTAATTTTCCTGCTTAGCCTAGGATAGTGAAAGAAAGCATATACTCTGAGTAACGGTCCCAAATTATCGAGGCCTCAGTCATATGTAAATTGCGGACCTCTTTCGGCGACTACATAGCATTCCGCGAAAAAGCTTCCACCGAGTTAAAGTCACCGCTGTGAGTAGCTCTCGCGCCGCTACGCGCGAATTAAAACCTATAGCCATTTATCCTTTAGAGCTGTACTGCACAATACTACCCTCGACTAATGCATCATCGCCGTCATCATCATCATCGTCGTCGTCGCCATCTGTGTATCATGCGATTGTACATCACATAGAACTCTCAGTGTATCCTTCTATTCTGTTCTTTATTGTGCAATTCTTTTAATATCATGAGGTGGTATCCATCCCTGCTCCTTTAGTGTCTCGCATCAACGTTTATGATTTGGTTTTTCGTCGCCGCTCTACGTTCCCTAAATCCGTGTGTTCCTCATTTTAGTGTATGTTTGGAAGTTCTTTGCCCAAGGACCGTGCGGTATATGGCCACAATATGATACACGTCCTCGAAATAACATAACATAACACAACCATCAACCTATTAGGGTTGTGGAGGTGTATCGATGGAAGCACTATCACACAAAACCTGCCATCTTTCTCTGTCTTCTGCTTGATGAATAAGTATATCATAACTTGGCTCTGCTCATTTTTTGATGTTGTCATTCCAGTTTTTTCTTTGCCCCCCTCTTCTTCCACTACCCTTAGTGATTTTTATAAGTACAGTCGTTGCAATCAAATCACGTCTCACCACGTGCCCAAACCGACGTCTCACCCTTTCCAAGAAAGGCTCGTGATATCCAGCAAATTTGTATATTTTGTCTCTGACATATCTGTTAGTTTTGTATTTTCTAATTCAAAAAAAGCGTCTGTAACAATGTCGCTCCTTTAATGTTGGAACTGTATTTTAGTTTCGCGTCCATGCCACCTTGTTACGATGTACTTGTCTTTCTGTATTATAGCACAGGACCGCCCTGCTATGCTGGCTTCTTCTCAAGATGAGACCGTAATCACTCTGTCTCCTTTGTCT
>CAJHNH020000715.1:127500-157500 GCA_905116865.2 Candidula unifasciata | reverse complement strand
TGTGCCATTAAATATCATAAACGGCTCCAAGACCATTCTTCTTTTCATTTCTATCATGTGCACTCGTTTTCCTTTCTTTGATTGTATCCACTCCCGCACCCTTAGCCTCTCCCAATAACGTTTTGGCTATCCTGCGAACAACGGTCCCAAATTATCCAGCCCGAAAATATACCCTAACAGGGCCTCAGTCACATGTAAATTGCGGACCTCTTCCGGCGAATACACAGCATACCGCCAAGAGTATGAGCAATTTAAATAGAGGAAGCTATATAAGATGCGGTAGCTGCTGCTCATCAGTCCCAACCATCTAGTTTAGCGGCGCGGGATATATACTCGGCAGTGACTTAAACTCGGCGGAAGCATTTTCCGCGGTATGATGTGTATGTAGTCGCCGGAAGAGGTCCGCAATTTACAAGAGACTGAGCCCTGTTTTGGTATATTTTCGGCCTCCATAAATTGGGGCCGTTATTCGCAGGATAGCAAAAGTTCTTTTTAGATTTTCATTTGGATGTTGCTAATTTCCTAAGCCATGTGTTTCCCATTGCAGTGCCTGTTTGGTAATGCGCTGCTTGCATCTTCCTAGGATGTGCCTGAGTACAACGCTACCGTTTTTGTCTTAAAACTGTTCAAGTAACTTACATGAAAAGTCGTGCATAAATAAACTATCATGCCACCCACTATTGTTATCAACAATTTTAAGAGGAGGCAGTAGCCAACAAACAAACGATGCAAAAGGTCATCCATAACGGAAAAGGAGCAAAGAGATACGGTGATACTTCGGTATACGTTCGCTTTTTGTAAATGTTCAACTTGATATGCGTACTGTTAAGACTTGGTATACTTGTCAGGAATACGCAATTGTCTCAGTCAAAATTAGTCATAGCACCGCCCCCTATTTTTGTTTACCTCTTAGAGATATAGCCACGGATAGATGTCAATCACTTCACATAGAGATGTTACCACAACAAAGCCTAAACAAGGCATGATAGCATTGTCAGGAATTGTA
The DNA here is from genome assembly GCA_905116865.2 of Candidula unifasciata. NCBI lineage: Eukaryota > Metazoa > Mollusca > Gastropoda > Stylommatophora > Geomitridae > Candidula > Candidula unifasciata. Next base: position 156,494 of record CAJHNH020000715.1, on the reverse strand, counting down.
AGACAATGTCACTTTTCCCGGACATCGTGGGAGAAGCCAGAACAAATTTCCTTGGGCAGAGTTTTAGTAAAAATGAAACCTCGTGCACCTCAACCAGGTCCAAATAGCGAAACAAAAAACACCAGACACAAAAAAAAAAAAAACATGTCTATGTATATACTGTAAAGCAGTACATACATTACTGTATACAACCCCATCCAATGTATAACATGACAAGAACAGTAGGGTTTTAACTGCCTTATGAGAAAAAAATTACCGTTCTTAGAACGGAATTATCACTCATCCTTTATTTCTCATGGGAAATTTCGTCTAGTATAGTACTGTTTTTGTCGGCTCTGCGGCTCAGTCGATGAGAACGCTTCGTAATGCCGGGGTACCGGGTTTGATCCCCGCTGTGGGACATGCGCCTTGCGTTGGTTTTGACAGTGGTATCAGTGGGCCGACTGTCTAGGAAGCAATGGCAAACTCCTGGACGTAAACTTGCCTAAAGAAACCACACAACAGCCAGGGGCTGCTGGGGTTGGTTCTGTAACGTCCTGTAAAGGATACGCAACTAACCTATAGTACTGTTTAGTATAGTACTGTCTGGTATAGTACTGTTTGGTATACGCACTGTTTGGTATACGTACTGTTGGGCATAGTACTGTTTGGTATAGTACTATTTAGTACACATACTGTTTGGTAAACGTTCTGTTTTTTCTAAGTAGTGTTTGGTATACGTACTATTTGGTATAGTAATGTTTGGAATACGCATATTTGGTATTCGTACTGTTTGGTAAATGCACTGTTGGAAAAACGTACTGTTTGGTATAGTACTGTCTGGCATACATTCAAGAATTATGAACGAACTGAATATGTATAAAAATGGTGCCTACTTTTTTTAAAATGAAAAACAAACGAAGGAACGAATAAGTTATGAGAAAGAATATTACAATACCCTTCTAAAGTCATGTATTGCTTGCCATATGTATGTATGATTTTCTGTTTTTAGAAATGGCTATTTGTCTGCCGGTTTTGACTTCAGTATCTGTTAACTTAATAATCAGTGCGAGTATGTCTCTTGAGCCATTCATTATTTGTTTATCGACCCCATCACTTCTCAGTACATTCGAGTTTTTTTCTCTTGCAATTACAGGTTCCATCGTCTGTCCTTTATTTTTAAATTATGTAATTTTTCTTTGTAGGCATACTTTGCATACAAAAAGCATCAACGTATGTGCACGTATGTCAGTGTGTATGTCTGTTTGTGTAAGATAGAGAGAGAGAGATGTTAGTAGAGAAACTGATAGGAGGACTGAAAGAGAGGAGAGTAGAGAGTGATAGAAGTACACGTTCTGTGTACAAAAAGTGACTGAGAGGTGGGAGAGAGAAAAAGAGAGACAAAAAGAGATCGGCACGCATAAAGAGAAATTGAAGGAAAGAAAGAGAATGAAGACGCACAGCTGTGTGAGAGAGACACATAGAAAGAGAAAGAAAGAGACACATGCAGAAACAGAAATATTAGAGACAGGCAGAAGAGGGAGGATTATAGAAGAACTTACACCTAAAGGTTCGAAAAGAAACAGTACGTGACGATCTACAACAACAGATCACGTACAGAAACGATCTCTATGAGCGAGTGCTGAATAGGGACAAATGCTCTTTTACTGAAAGCAATGTTACAGGACAAATACTCGCCGACAAGCTGGCTCTACAGCTGTAGTATTGTCTAATACAGCCATCGCAACATGTTATTTTATATTACGATTTTTATTATATATATAATAATAATTTTAACGCCATTGGCGCACAGCCAAGCAGTGTTGGCGCCTAATGTTGTAGAGCGGTGGTCGTGCACCAATCATCAGCATCATGAATTAGTGATTAGTAATTAGAAAGGATTATCATCACAGCACTCCGGACAAATCCATAGGTGCTCCGATCTCCTCCTTAGAAGCTCCACAAGTGTAAAACCACTGATGACGCCTGTTCTGTGTTGGTTATTTGGCCGCTACACCTTGGCAGCTTCTCAGGAAAATTTAACTGTTCCAAATGTAGAAATAAGGACTTGTGTTGACATATGAGGTCAGACAACCAACACAATGTGTCCCACACAACCAAGACAAGATCCACAGGATATTGTAGTGACATATGAGGTCAGACAACCAACACAATGTGTCCCAGGTGACAACCAACACAATGACCCATACAACCAAGACAAGATCCACAATTGTAGTCTCCAACCACACAATTTCTCCCACACAACCAAGACAAGACACACAAGATATTGTAGTGACAGATAAGGTTAGACAACCAACACAATGTCTCCCACACAACCAAGACAAGACCCACAAGATATTGTAGAGACAGATGAGGTTAGATAGCAATCACATCGTATCCAACATACAATCAATACAAGATGTACATAATATTATCGATTGACAGAAATCATAACTACATTAAGTGACAGCGAGGGGAAGTGTTGAAGAAATACGCCTGGCTAAAGTTTCACACTTTTTGTACAGACATTGAAGGAAATGTTGATTGTCGAAAAGTCCGCAGAAAAGTATACCCAAGTTCTTCACATTAACTGAATCTACAAGCTGTCGACTTGCTAGGTCAGAGGCAACGGATATGGTATTGCATTTGCATTACTTTCCTGATTACATTTCCACATATTGCAACTTTAAACAAAAATAACATGAGAAAGTCTTCTTTATAATTGAAAGCACTACAAGATCATTGTGTAAATTCACTGAATACGTCTAACGTTACAATTACATACTTCTCTCTCTCTCTCTCTCTCTCTCTCTCTCTCTCTCTCTCTCTCTCTCTCTCTCTCTCTCTCTATCTCTTTCTCTCCACCCCTCCCTTTTTTTAATATATCCTGGGCTGTCTTTCAGATTCAGGGTTTGAAGGGGCACCTGGTGCTAGCTTGAGTCGCCGTGGTTCAGCGGCTAGAGGCTCGCCTGCTGGTCGTGGGTTCGGGTCTTAAGGGCCCCGGAATTTTTTTTCAACAATGACCTTGGCTTTCAGATCGACCTAGCCGTGAGTGCGTTCCAGGTGTAGTTTTGGGAAGGAAAGGCGACCGGCAAGGTGCTGACCACATCACCCACTAAGTGCCGATTGGTCTATAAAATATAGGTCTAGCCCTATATACCCTATACGCCCAAAAGGCGTGGGAAAAAGGTCCTTTACATTTTACTAGCTTGTGTTGGTGACTGGCTCTTATTCCATTGTTTGTGTCCAAATGACAGGGCTCTCCGTGTAGCACTAACGTGTGGTAGGTAATCATGACTGAGATAATTACATACTATCTTTCTAAAATCATAATTTCCAGGCGATTTTTGGCACACAATGTACAACATAAAAACGTGCTTCTCGTGTGGGTTGCAGGGCCCCATTGTTGGGAAAAACAAGAATAGACCTACTGTTTCCACAACAAGCATGTCGTAAGATTCGACTAAGTGTGGGCTTCCTTTGAAGTCGCAGTGCATATGCCTGAGAGGCAAGGAACGAACACTTTTCATACAAAAAATCTGTAAAACGGATGTGCACGCAACACTCAGGTTCTGGAACGTGGATGAACAACAAGATATTTTCGCTAGAGTATACAGTTGATGAACACAAAGAAAAAGATTGAACAATGTATATCTCAACATACAAGTCCAATTTCTGCTTATAAAAGATATAAAACCGAACAAAAAGTATATTAGCAAGCTTCACAATATAACAAATACACAAAAAAAAGTGAACGTTGCGGCTTTGTAGCCTTCATCAGCACATACAAATCAAACGATACCACACAGATACACGAAATCACGTAGCTGGTGTCTCGAAGCAGCCGGGTCGATGGTATCTCAGCAGATTGCCTACACCTGACGGCTGGGGGAATAAATGTCCCCTGTGGAGTACCAGGGGCCATAACTAGGGGGCTAGAGATAACAATGTGAGGGCAGTTCAATCCCCTGCAAGATAAAATGAAACTGTGTTGGCAATTCAGTTCGGAGGGTGTTAAAGTCCCCAGAGTATAAATAAAGCGATTCTCAAGAGAATGTTAACAATGTTAACAATACCCGTTATCTCACCAATTCCTGCTTAGAACCGCCTGATACGGTGTGATCATACGTAATGCAGTAGCTACAGTTGCATTAAGTGTAATTTCTTAGGAAGTTGAAAGCAGAACATTATATGTGTCCTGTGGGATTGACATTCTGGCTGCGGCTAATCGATTTACAGGGATGCCACACTTTTCGGTAGCAGCTCGGAGGGGGGATCAGACTGCCCGGGGTTAAAGATAAATTAGGTATCATCAGCAGGTGCCTTGCCGACTGGCGTGGACGATCATGCCTCTCCACAATCTGTGATCTCCTGCAGCATGTATCAGTTCGTGTGCCGACACACCTCCATGCCATGCAACAAGACTGTCAAGCATCTTCTCTCGTTGTCTTCCTCTATCTCTCCTTCCACAGATATTTCCAGTGGTCACAACATGTTCTATTTTCCCTCTTTTCATAACATGGCGAAAAATGATGTCTGTCTCCTTCTGATGTCTGTGATAAGTTGTCTTCGGGCTCCCGCCTCTTTCAAAACATCTTGGTTGCTCTTTTGGGTTGTCCAAGGCATTCTAAGCATTCTTCTGTAAAACCACATCTCTGAGGCCTCAAGAAATAAATGAGCTATACCAGTATCATTGAAAAAGGATCATCTTAATGGCACAGTTTGGCAGACGATGTTTTTAGCATGGTTTATTTCTACATTTCATCATCTTAATGGCATAGTTTGGCAGACGATGTTTTTAGCATGGTTTCTTTCCACATTTCGCGGTCATTGATGTTCTGTATAAATTGTTTAACGTTATTCCTACACCAACATTCACATGTTGAAGAGGTTAAAATCTGTCTTTGTCAGTAGAGGAGAGAAAAAAGAGTAATAGTCGTTCTTCGTAATGTGTAAATGCGTGTTGTTTGTCGTTAGTTCTTGACAATATTTAATTAATTTGCCTTTCTTCTCCAAACTATTCCTTAGAAAGCTCTGGCCAGCTAAACATATTACCTTCACAAAGTTAAATACAATATATGTCTCCATACGTGCATTTATTCCTTGTTTTCTGGGACCGATGTTAGCATTAACAAGTGAGCGACACTAGAGTACAAGGTAATGCCATCATTCGTTACTGTCAAACGGTAGTGTCAAATGTGTAGGTGGACACTTGTTCCAAGATTTTATACCATCACTTATCTGGCCTACGTAATTTGTTCTAAGAGATTATATCAATCTTTTAATTAGGCTTCTATTTCATGTAAATGTGTTTTTTACTTTCCACACTCCATGTTTTCAAATCTTACGTTAAAGATCGATGGTCAGTGGCATGTATATATTAGCGTTACTGGTCTTTAACACCTGAATGTAGGATGCTGATTGTTAAAAACAATAGAATTTTACTTAACGATAGCATGAGATTTGTTTTCTATTAGTAAAAGGAAAAGGTACAAATGACACAGTAATTAATTGCCGCGTGCTGAATGGCCTACAATCATTTGGATCTAACGCCAAATGTAAAAACCGTCACATGTGAAAGGTTTTACTAAATAATTTACTATCTAGCTTGTAGATTAAAATAAAGTAAAGATCCCTTTACACGCCCTTAGGCGCATCGGGCATATGGGAAGAGCACCCATATTTACAGACCAATCGGCACTCGGTGGTCAGCATTACGCCGGCCGTTCTGGTACCCATTTGAGGCTGGGTCGACCTGCGACGTCCCATACCACGATAAAAATCCACGCAGCCCACGCAGGTTTCGATCGCGGTACGTTGGATTACGAGTCAGACTCGCAACGCCTTAGCCACGGACGCCGCTAGCTTGTAGATTAGGAAGTAATTAAGTCAAACAGGTCTGCTTGAAAACTTCTTGACTTTAAAATCGCGCTATCGTCTTCGTAGTAGTGGCTTTTCTTATATCTTCCTCAAACAGACATGGTCACAGTTTTTCTCTTACGCACGGGACACTGCAGACTCAACAGAGAAACATTCAATTATTTTACGTGTAAGCCAAACAGTTCTCTGCAAGTCTCTTCGTGGTGAGCAGACTCTAAATGTCTTGCTAGAATGTTCTCTTAGCGGAGCAACATGTGGTCACACAGAGTAAGACCTGACAACTAAGCTTTGGAGGAACCTAAGAGACCTTGAGATGGTATCCCAGTTTATGACCTAAGGTGGATTAGGTGCATACGCAGAGATCTCTAAAGAAGAAGATAATTGATCTAGAGCTCGGCCCACAGACAGATCCGTTATAAATGAACACCAGTGAACGGTGAGCTGTTGAAAACACGACAAGGCGGTCTGCTGCCGTATCGCCCTCATCTAGGATCTATCGAAGCAAAACGAATGACAAAGGATGCTCGCAATGCATATACAGCAGACGCCGACTATGATGGTGGTGATCATATTATCCGTTACATCCTTGAAATATGTCTATCTTCATTTACCAAATGGGGCATGACAACATCCTATAGGAACTTTCACGTCGGTCTGTCTAAGAGGTCACAACATGTGTCTTTGTTTAGTTTCTGTATTTATGCTGCCTCGAATTGATCGCTAACTCTTAGTCCATTCCTCACTTGCCCAATGGCATGCCTCACGTTTAGTTAACATTTTAGTGTCTCAAATATCGTACTCTAACAGGTGCCAGTTCCACCTTCCCATTTCCAGGAACCGTTGATTGCTTTAGTGTTGTTTGTCAAATAAAACAATCGTGGAGTTTTACAAAGTTAGTTGTATACCCTTTACACGACTTTGGTCAACAACCACAGACAATTTTTGCTGTTTGTTGTTTCACAAGGCACTTTTATGTGTGTAGTCTGTCATTGTTTTTAGAACAGTTTGCCAGTCATGCCATTCCTAAGATCAAATGTCCCTGTTGGGGTTCGGCTGAACCATTATAGAGAAAACAAGAGTCAACCGACTACCTTTATAGAAAAAAAAAGCATGTTGTAGGAGTCGACTGAGCGCCAGGTAACAATCATCTGCACTTAAACAAGTCTGTAAAATCGATGAGCATGCAAGACTCAGGCCTTGGCAAAGAGATTAAATCCAAGTGGACGAACAACCAAGACTTTCCACCGCAGCTTACAGCCGGTGAACAAAGAAAAATGGAAAGCAGTTGTGACGTTTAATATCATAAAAGTTCTTTTCGCTTAGTTCGAGACGAAACCAAGTGACCTATCTGTAATATGCAGTAAACAGTAATAATTCATATTAAAATCTTGCATTTTTCTTTGATAATTTGAAATATAAGCAGTGATTACAATCGTTAAATGAAAGCCTCGTCAAGCCTGTCACAGACTTCAATCTTCCTGGACACTCTTGTAATGTTTGTCCTATTTCACGCATTCTGTTTAGTTGAAAGCATTTTGTTTTGTTTGTTTTGTTTTAGTATCCAGAAGCCATGAGTTGTTAACCCTTAGGCTCGGTATTATGGATATCGCAACCTTTCGGCCTTGATTCCATTGTAAATACCGTAAATCTGGGAGAAAATGTGGCTTTTCTGCCTACCCCCGGGAGTGAACCCGGACCGCAAGGAGCTCGTCACCCGGTCACCGCGCAATCCGGTTTAGCCAACTACGCTAGAGAGCCGGGCAGTTGTAGCATGAAACACTCACTTCTGTCAATGTAGACGCGATGTATAGAACGGTGCCTTCAGATTTGTGCCGATACGTTTCAGTTCTCGTGGTCACTGTGCTGTCCCTGACACGACACTTACTGCTATTGACTCTTTCACTACCAAACAACACTTCATACGTTGTTTGGTGATAACAAAGATACCACAATGTGCCTGCCTTCTCCTTTAAAGACAGTATCTGTAATAACCCGTTTATACCTGAATTGTTAGGTTAACTACGTGTGATCCATAGATCTTTATGGCGCTTATGAAGACCAACGTTTGTACGGCATTTAAGTTAAACACCGTTGAATTAAAACAGAATAACAAGTCCCTGGGAATGAAAGAGTTTTGCAACTTCAGTGACAGATCCGATTTGCGTATGTAATGACTCCCCATTCGCAGACGGGACTTACACGTCCAAAATAAATCAGCTAAACGATTTTTGTGCATTCTTATTTGTAAGTGTACCATTGTCTATTTTGTCACACACTGATGAAGGTTTTCATGCCGTAACGTGCATTTGCCGTTCATATCGTTATCGTCTGAAGCCGAATAGTTCTACTTTTTTTTTTCTAGTTTATTATTTAGTTTTTTTTTTAATGTTCTCCATTTTTGTTGCAGAACAGCTAACATTTTGTGTACCCACTCTATGCCTGTCAGTCTAGCCTGTTGCGTTGAAAGCGATGCCTTTAAAAGTCTTTAATACGAAACTGGGTCCTGGAATTGTTATGTGTGAGTGGGTTTGTTGTAATTGTAAAGGATTAGTTGAAGCAGGAATAGAAAGAAGAAAATACCACATGCATAAAATAAAGATTGTACATTTCCCCCAGTGTGCCTGGCAAACAGAACCCCAAACACCTCAGCACATTCCGCAGACCTGCCCACTCTACCTGCAACTTCGAAAAGACACCTGGCCTCAAGAGCAAAGTGTGCAGAGCAAGCTATGGGAAACCATGCAGGACCTGCAGCTGACATGCGAGTTCATAGAGGCAACCCACCTGATGGTCTGATCTGACCATACGAAACCGAACGCAAAGAAGAAGAAGAAAGAAGGAAAAACAAAACTCGGCCCACTGGTCACATACAGCTCACGAAAAAATTTAGTCATAGCACGGTCAAATATTTCGGCAATTATAATGGATATATTTGCATGGAGTGAATCCATATCACTCGCCATAATGGCAGACTTGGAAATCAAGATCGGCATAGCAAAAAACGAGACACACACCAGACACACCAGAAGACTTGTTAATCAACAAAGAACTGGTACTATTAGCCATCGGACGTTGGGGTTCATACTGAGGGGAGGATCTGAGCACCTATGGACATGTCCGGAGTGCAATGATGATAATCCAACTAACAAACTAGCTAACTAATTTGCATGGTCGGCGAATAGTGTTACAAATATATAAATGGCCCTTGACAGAAAAAGAACAAGCCGCGACAACTAATTAAAGGCAAGCGATGCATAAAAAGTCTTGATAAAGAAGGCTGAAGGTAATACACCTATGTTCTTCAAAACGTATCGGCACCAAATGGATGATGAGGTTAACATTGCGCGGTCGCCCTTAGTTTCCAAGACATTTTCTGGTATTCATTTAAGTTTGTTACCACACTGTTAAATAGACAGAAAATTGCTAATGCAAGCAAACCCTAGACAATTGACATTATTAGAATCCCTAGTCCACTACACATACAGAAGAATAGTTCTTACTTAAAACCAAGACAAGGAGATTATCTAAAGGCCACGTATGCAAAATCACCACTTGCGAGTTGAGATGCCTGAGAAAAGCCACCAAGCTAATCATCTGAGATCGAGTGAATAATGATACTATCAGTCAGACTGTGGGAACGGCAACTTGTACTATATCCAACAGATCAATGGCATGGCGTATTCGTTAGATTGCAGCAACATCAAACACCATCATAAACAATACATCTCAGAAGAACAGTTACACCAGCGAAAGGACGGACACCAAAGATGGTTCGACACACGAAAGACACTCTACGCCTTCACTGAATGACAATAACCAGTGCCAGTAAGTGTGCACAGGATCGGAAATTATTCCTCCCTACGCCTCTTCACGTCAGAGGTGGTTTATGACAACAATGATCACATTGTTTTACAATTCGTATACAACGAATTACCACAATGAAGTCACACTCTTTTTATAGTGCTTACTCAATTGATACTTTCAGACGTACTTGCCCATGTTTCACTGCAGGTTACAAATCGTGCCCTAATTATAACTTTTTTTTTTAGGTTGAGTTGGGTTTCTAGCCTTGTTGGCCTGCCGTCCAAATTGAAATTTGTTTAGTATCGGATCTAAACATTTAGGCAGCAGTCCAGAGGTGACAAACTGATCGATCCATTGAACTCCACACACAACGTGCCCCAACAAAACTGTGTTCCAATCGTCATCTGCGGCACTTCCTGTCTCAGCTAATTATAATTGTTTGCTGCGATGTGATCAAATACTTTTTGAAGGACTCCTTCATCCAGTTTCTATTTCCTTGTTGCTAATTAGATCTCATTAGAATTCGTGAAGTTTCTTTCATTTCTTCTGCATTATGTCCATGATTCCACGGCTATTCCGGTTTCCCTTCATATCTTCCATTACGTGAAGGGAATTATTCGTTCTTAGTTGCTTTTTTCCCTCCAAGTCTTTTTGTTCTTCATATGTTATTACGTGTCTGTTGAGCGTGGCTTCCTCTCTAATATCGTTGTCTTTTGTTTTTCATCTTCAGTGTATCATCTATTACTACGAAATCAGGAACTTTTCATGATTAATTATCTTTTTTCTTTTCCAGTTGAATAAAAAGAGATATTTAAAACAGGAGAGGTGATTATAGTCAATCTGACAGAAGAAAGTAAATTATTCATAACAACCTTCTTCTTTCTTCTTCTTCTTCTTCTTCTTCTTCTTCTTCTTCTTCTTCTTCTGTGATATATATATATATATATATATATATATATATATATATATATATATATATATATATATATATATATATATATATATATATATAGAGATATAGATAATTCTGCACTGCTGCGGAGTTGAACCTAAGTCGTTCAGACCGACAAGCATATGTATTGTCACTGTGTTATCATTGCTTCCGTCTTTTCAGGATATTAATGCTAACCCTTCTATTTAAAAAACAAAGTCACGTCAATGACGGCTATCTGGCATTCAGTTGTTGTAGACGGCAAACAATCACAACGACAAACAAAGAACTGCTCCAGATTTAAGAACAACATCGACCATTGTGTAATCAGCATAGCCCACTTAAACTAGAATGTTTTTCAAATCGACAATCTAGTTTTCTAATTATCGACTTTTCTCTTCTATTTAACAGTGTTTAGTCGATTGGTGCTGTTTTGGTTTTCTGACAAAATGCCGGGTTGGGAACATCCGTACAATACAAGTATGGAGGAATTGAGGAAGTGACGTGTGTGTTTTCTCAGTGTAACCTTGGCTACCGCTATCTTAATCTCGATAATGGTAGCAAAGGTAACAGCAACAGTGTAATCGCTGTTTGCTCAACCCAAGAACGCCGAGGACAGAAATAGCGATGCAGCGTTGACAACAAAAGCAGTTTTTTGGCTTTACTTGAGCAATTCAAATAATTATCTAGTTAGTCGACAGATTATCCTCAACGCACATCAAACCATTTAGTATAAAAGTGCACATATTCCTTTCCCAGTAAGTCCCATGGCCTGTAGCGCCTGAGGTCACCAGAGCTGTGTTGGTTTCTTGTTGTTCTTTGGCTTCCTGCATAGTGCTCTTGTCTAGTCACACCTCTTTTAACACGCTGTTCTTGTAGTCTGGTCATGGCTGGAGATTCACAACCATAGCAGGTTCTCGCAAACGTCTCATTTCTCGTAGAGAATTCGGCACATCAGCATGTGCAAATACCGACAATTGAAGAAGTCAGGAATTCCATCGATGATCCGGCATAGGGGAAGATCTAAGCCAGAGATGGAATTCCTATTGAGATCATCAGGAGTGGGAAAAAACATTCTAACCCGTCACATTCATCAGTTAATAACACCAAAGTTCAGAAGTGGACGAAAAACCAGAGCATTTTTGATGGAATGTGCAGACTTATAGCCGATAAATAGAAGTCGCCGTGCTGTAGGGGCTAGACGCTCGCGTGCTAATCGGAAGGTCGTGGGTTCGCTCCTGCTTAGTGCTCTTGTCTAGTCACACCTCTTTTAACAAATAAAAAAAAATAAAAGCAAAACATTGTACTCATAATTAACCCAGACATACCAACCCCGTGGATACCTGGACATTCAGTATCCAGAAATGCAGCCGATAAACATTAACCATAAACAATCTTTAGATGGCGTTCATATGATACATTTGGATATATTTTACATCCACACAAAAATCAAACCGTGCCTCTATAAAGAGAGAGAAAGTAAAGATACCTTTTTCACGCCTTGAGCGCATCAGGTAAATGGGAAGAGCGTCCCATATTTTTACAGACTAATCGGCACTGGATGGGTAATGTGGTCAGCATTGCACATGCGCCTTTACTTCCCCAGGTCAGCCATCCTGGCCCATTTAAGGCTGGGTCGATCTGCGACACCCCATACCATGATAAAAATCCACGCAGCCAGCAGTGGGTTTCAATCACGGTACATCGGAGTTACGAGTCGGACTTGCAACGCCTAAGACACGGACGCCGCACCGTGTCTCTATAGTCCATCCTCTCCAATTGGCAATACCCTGTAGATACCTTGAGATCAACTTTGTCTCAAATTCCTCTCACTTACGTCATGAAAGTGCGTAAATGGGAGAGAAAAAAAAAGGAGGGGGGGAGAGAGGGGTGGATGCTGGGTATGTGTAAGGATCTCCATGAGCTTTTTTTTTTCTAATGCTTTGTGTCAGGTTGTGTTCATTTACTTCAGGCTGTTCTTGGTGCCGTCATTCCATTTTTTGCGTGGTCTTCCCTTTCCTCGGTGTTCGTTCTATATCTTCAGCGAGGCTCTCTGTGGCAGTTAGTACCATGACATTCTTGTCACATGGCCAAACCATCTCACTTGTTGCTGTTTAGTTAGCTGTATGACTGTTCTCACCTAGTCTTCTTATGTTTTTTTTTTTTTTTTGTTTGTTTCCCTTATTTTATAGTAAATTTTGTATCTTCTTTTCCATCTCTTCATGGTATCTCTGTTAGGCATGCAGTACTCAAAAGACAGGCAGATAAGCCATAACCCTAAGTCGGACGACCCCCCCCCCTCCCCCCCCCCCCACTTTTGCAGACATTAATAAATATACTCAAACATCAATAAGATGTATGTAACACAAATGATTGACTAACTGCAATCTTGTAAAAACAGACAATGGTACTCTGAAAGGTGAGTGCTTTGAAGAGCCGAATGTCAGACGGACCTGCGTGCCCAGTTTGTAACCCTTTAAAAAAAAACTTTGTTCGTTCTTTCGTTCGTTCTCATATGTGTCGTACAACAAGGTTATTCTAGAAACTTTAGCTTCAGTCAGTAGTTATTTTCCGTCTCAGGAACTGGCTATCGGAAACAATATCTAAACAGTGTACCCAGCATCGATCTCAATCCAACCAAGTTGGGCTGGGTTTGATTAAATTCGATACACGAGGAAAGCGTATGCTTTGGGCGATACTCATAGTGTTCGTAACGTGTTGGTTGAAATGTTCACCGTGTTTGCGTATTTACGGTTGTTTTGTGTGTGGGGATGTTAGATATGTGTACCAGCTCTGTTATTTCAGTCAACCAATCCACAAAATCAGCCAGCAACTACAGCGTACTACATGAGAACAACAGACAACCATTCAAGAGGATGACCAAGAAAGAGATGGATGGAGGTAGTAAAAGAGACACTTCAGAAACTTAATGTGCCATTAAGACTAAATACGTATTTATTTTTTACTTTTGTTCCGGGACACTCAGGCGTCGATGGAAATTAAAGAGCTGACAGGTTGGTTGGATCCGCTATCACTAACGATGGTCAGCCTATGGATCATGCTGATATTATTAATGCCCTCAGAGAAATTGGAAGGATAGAGGACTTTGGAGGCAGTGAATCCACATCACTGGCCAGAATGGCAGACATGGGAATTAAGATCGGCATAGCAAAAAACGAGACGCACACCAGGTATGCCAGAAGACCTGTTAATCAACATAGAACTGGTACTATTAGCCATCGGACGTTGGGGTTCATACTGAGGGGAGGATCTGAGCACCTATGGACATGTCCGGAGTGCATCAATGATAACTTAACTAACTAACTAACTAACTAACTAACTAACTAACTAACTAACTAACTAACTAACTAACTAACTAACTAACTAACTAACTAACTAACTAACTAACTAACTAACTAACTAACTAACTAACTAGCTAACTAACTAACTAACTAACTAACTAACTAACTAACTAACTAACTAACTAACTAACTAACTAACTAACTAACTAACTAACTAACGTATTTAGAAAAAGACGGGAAATTCATCTGACGACTGCGACTCTACATGGTATAAGCAATGGGACACAAGAAGACGAAGAATCCATTACGAAAGATGGCTGCAACGGATCTCCATCATGCGCTGTTTTTCACTAGATATAGACCTTATTGTCAATCTGTTGATGCTATCATCGCGCTTGCATCGCCGTCTACCTCTTGCTCCCTCGCCTCTAGATTGTCCTTCATGTATGGGTGTTATAAGAATGTTAACGTATTTCGACATGGCCGACATAATTCAGTTGTTATTTTTTTTTTCCAGTCAGCAAATGTCTTTTCATTCGTTGTCTTCCCAGAGCTCTGTATTACAATGTTGTAGCTTCAATGAAATACGACCTTATAATCTGTATATCCACAACTCCAGAGATTCGATACTTTAATTACTAGTTCCTTGTTCAGATCTCTGCATGATTCATACAGCTGGGTTGCGTCTTCGTCCCTTAACAAAAATGATGTTATTTGCTAACTCACTATACGTCTCAAACATGTAGGTAAATGTTGTTCAACCTTTTTCAAACACCATCCTAGAATTTATGTCAAGATTCTCATGAACCCTACCCCCTCCCCCAAACAGCTTTGAACAAAATGCATCTTTATTTTGAAGACAAACAAGAGGATAAACAGATATGTACAGTGGCGCGCGTGAGTGCAGTGTCTTCCATTCTGGAGTGTTACCTGAAGGTGTCACACTCTGAGATTTTGAATGAAATACTCAGTCTGAATGGAAGAGCAACAGAGCAACCTCAGAAATCCAGTTCAACCTGAGAAGGAGTTATAGTGGAGGTCCCCGTAACGGTAACACCAGTCTGATGTAACCTGCTGCCTTGTGTGGATGACACCAGTCTAAAGTAACCTGCTGCCCTGTGTGGGTGACACCAGTCTGATGTAACCTGCTGCCCTGTGTTGGTGACACCAGTCTGATGTAACCTGCTGCCCTGTGTGGGTGACACCAGTCTGATGTAACCTGCTGCCCTGTGTGGGTGACACCAGTCTGATGTAACCTGCTGCCCTGTGTTGGTGACACCAGTCTAGTGTAACCTGCTGCCCTGTGTGGGTGACACCAGTCTAGTGTAACCTGCTGCCCTGTGTGGGTGACACCAGTCTAGTGTAACCTGCTGCCCTGTGTGGGTGACACCAGTCTGGTCTAACCTGCTGCCCTGTGTGAGTGACACCAGTCTGGTCTAACCTGCAGCACTGTGTGGGTGACACCAGTCTGGTCTAACCTGCAGCACTGTGTGGGTGACACCAGTCTGGTCTAACCTGCTGCCCTGTGTGGGTGACACCAGTCTGTTCTAACCTGCATCACTGTGTGGATGACACCAGTCTGTTCTAACCTGCATCACTGTGTGAGTGACACCAGTCTGTTCTAACCTGCATCACTGTGTGGGTGACACCAGTCTGTTCTAACCTGCATCACTGTGTGGGTGACACCAGTCTGTTCTAACCTGCATCACTGTGTGGATGACACCAGTCTGGTCTAACCTGCATCACTGTGTGAGTGACACCAGTCTGGTCTAACCTGCATCACTGTGTGGGTGACACCAGTCTGGTCTAACCCGCATCACTGTGTGAGTGACACCAGTCTGGTCGATCACTGTGTGGGTGACACCAGTCTGTTCTAACCTGAAGGACTGTGTGGGTGACACCAAACCTGCAGCACTGTGTGGATGACACCAGTCTGGTCTAACAAAGTGACAAGTCTGGTCTAACCTGTCACTGTGTGAGTGACACCAGTCTGTTCTAACCTGCAGCACTGTGGGGGGTGGATGACACCAGTGGCATTACTGTGTGAGTGACACCAGTTGGTCTAACCTGCATCACTGTGTGAGTGACACCAGTTGTTCTAACCTGCATCACTGGTGAGGACACCAGTCTGAAAAGCACTGCGTGAGTGACACCAGTCTGGTCTAACCTGCCTTGTGTAGGTGGTCTAACCTGATGATGTGAGTGTTTACCAATCTTCTAACCTGCAGCACTGATGAGTACACCAGTGGTCTAACCTGCTGCCCTGTGTGGGTGACACAGTCTGGTCTAACCTGCAGCACTGCGTGATGACACCAGTCTGGTCTAACGTTAGCAGTCTGGTCTAACCTGCAGCACTGTGTGGATGACACCAGTCTGGTCTAACCTGCAGCCCTGTGTGGATGACAAGTTGGTGTAACCTGCTGCCCTAATCTGGTATGACATTTTAAAACAAGTACAGCTTAAAAAAGGAATTCGGCTGACATGAACATGGTGCCGACAGAAACAAAACATTGGTGGAGTGGTTGGTCATGGGGGCTTACCTTCCTAATAAATTTACTCCGGAGGGGATTGAAAAGGCATAATCCTTGTGTAGGTGCTAAATGATGATGATGACAATTTTGATGACAATGATAATGAAGATGATAATAATGATGATAGGCTTATCATAGGTTAATCAATTTTAAATAGTATTACATTTTAAAACTACAGCTTAAAAAAGAATTTATGTACATGGTTATGGATCTGTTAGATCATTTCAATTTTTCTAAGCGTTAAGGTTCCACAACTTCTGAGAATGCAGACAGGTAAGGACATATCTGTCAATAGTTTAGGTTAGTGGCTCACTGTATCAACATGGCGCCCGTTATAATGAAGGCGGGGCTAACGCAAATGTCAATCAGATGGAAATAAAACCCGAATTAGGATTTGGATTAGGAGTACCTTCGTGGAAATTTCCTCAATTCACTAGTGATTTATTGATCATCTAAAATCGAAATTACTGCACTCGGACCACGCTCTGTAAATGCTCAGTATCTACATGCAGTTGCCAAATTAGGTACATAGGTAAGTGCTTTGCTAGGGGGAAAAAAAAAACGTCATGTTCAACCAGTATAACCAAAGGGAAGATTTAGGATATAATTCTGACTAGGTTTTGGGCGCCATTTAAATGGCTTAACATTGCACGTAGCCAAGAACCCTTCATGATAAGGACTTCTGCAATGTTAATGCGATCACAGGAGACAGAACCGAATACTTTCCCAGTCCTGCGACGAAGTCGTCTGCCTGTGAGAGAATGGGACAAGGTCGCTGGTGTGCCTTAGGAGTTGTTCGTTGACTGTTGCAAATTTTCTGTGCTGGCGATAAAAGTAAACAAAAAGTAAAGATCCCTTTTCACGCATTTCGGCGCATCGGGCATATGGGCAGAGCGTCCCATATTTTTACAGACCATCAGCACTCTGTGGGTAATGTGGTCAGCATTACGCCGGCTGTCTTTACTTTCCCAGGACAGCCCATCCT
Organism: Candidula unifasciata; assembly: GCA_905116865.2. Classification (NCBI taxonomy): domain Eukaryota; kingdom Metazoa; phylum Mollusca; class Gastropoda; order Stylommatophora; family Geomitridae; genus Candidula; species Candidula unifasciata. Next base: position 139,082 of record CAJHNH020000715.1, on the reverse strand, counting down.
GGTACCCATTTTAGGCTGGGTCGACCTGCGACGTCCCATACCACGACAAAAATCCACGCAGCCTGCAGTGGGTTTCGATCGCGGTATGCTGGCTCACGAGTCGGACTCGCAACGCCTTAGCCATGGACGCCGCACTGGCGATATACTAAAACGTTTTGCAAAAAGAGTGCACATTTACACTTGTTCTAAGTGTCAATAATTCCCGATCCTAAATGATTGACCGCACTGATGGGAAACTAAGACGGCGATTAAACTGGTTTGGTCATCAAAGGAAAAAAGAACAACAAGCAAGACTATTCGTCTATGTCAGTAACTGCAGGAGAACGTGTTGCAATGCAGTAGAGAGATGAAAGATCAGATAGATCAGCAGCATCAGTAACAACTTTCATCAGCACAGGCTCACATTAGTTAGCCCGTCACGTCTGCATTACGATCCTCAATCAGCATGTCCTTTACAGAACGTTGCTCTCTTCACGTCACGCCTGATAGTATCCCCTTCCCTGGCCAGCTCTCCAACTCCATGTGTTTTCAATGCCAATGCATCTTTAATGTCTATGTATCCATCTTCGCGGTGTCCCACCCCTGCCTCGCCTTCCACAAACTGCACCTTAAATCACCGTTTTTTCCCAGCCACAGTGACGCTTGATGTGGCCAACATACTTCAACTTTCGGGACAGGATGTTGTTTATGAGCCAGTTCTCCTTGACGTTCAACTCCTTCTGAATGTCGATGTTTTTCCTCTTACTGATCCATGCTATTCTAAGAGTTTTTCTATAACATTTCAATTCAAAACCTCTAATCTTTTTCCTCAGTGACTGAGTGAGATGGCATTTGCAGTTCCCCATAACGTTTTGCGACAATGCACAATTTAGGACAGAGATGAAATAACATTTGCTACACACTGGAGAGCAGACGAACAGAAGATTATGCTTGATCCTACAATCCGATGAAAGCCAGTTTATTAGATAAAAGTTGGGTCTAGTTACAGCTTTATCGATGCTTCTTTTCAAGGGTATACACGTGTGTTGGGAAAGCAAAAGGAGGACATATAGGCTGGTTCTGCAAAGCTGAGTGGTAGATTGACGTGTGCCTTGGCAAATATGACAAAGAAACCACAGGAACGGATGAGCAGCTCATACAAGCGAACTTCTTTTTCTTCTGCGTTGCGTTCACTATTTATTTACTGCAGCAAAACTTTTTTTTTTTTTTATTTTTGTTCATCCAAATTCTGCAGTCAGGTTTTGTTTCAGAACTTGCGTTTTGCATGCCTGTCGGTTTTACAAATCTTGTTTATATCTTTGCAGACTGTTGTTTAGTCGTCTCTTAGGCAGATGCACTCCGACTTTGAAGGAAAACACCTAATTGTTCATCTCTTACGAAATGCGTATGTAGGGGGTGGGGAGGCGTGGGTTCAACGCCCCCACCCACCACAACAACAAGGTTCTCCAACATATAAGGGGCGGGAGAATATAGAGATCCCAACGTTTTAGAAGAACTCGCCAATGAAGCTGACCAAAGGATATGGGCAGTTGTCAGATAGGAGAAAGGAAGAATAAAAGCAGACTACAACTAGTACTATTAGCACTGACCATATGCACTAACTGCTCACGATGGTGATTAGGCTCCCCTGATAAAAGAATAATCTTAGTGGTGCCAGCCTGAAGAAGTCTCTTTATTCTTGTGTGTGTGTGCGTGCGCGCGTGTGTTAGGGTGGGTGTGTGTGTGGGTAATTTGTTTTGGGTGGGTGGGTCGGTGGGTGTGTGTGTGTGTGTGTGTGTAAAGAAAGGCGCTCGTTGGGATCAGCTATTGTCTCAGGGTATCAATTATCAGATGGTGCGTAAATTTTTAGTTTTTCATTTAGTCTCGGCATACAAAAGAAATCTGGCTGGATATTGCAATATGCCGCATATCACATTTTGCTACTTTAAAAGTAATAAAGTAAACCTATTTTATTAAGGCTATTGTTGACTCTAAGCGACATTATCGGGAAACCTGAGAATGAAAGAGGTAGCCCTCTTATGTCCCGTATTCGGTGTGATTACGTGCTTCCGTTTCCAGCAGAAGTGCAAAACGTTTGGAAACAGTAACCAAAATAGTAGTCACAACAACCGCACATTCCTAAACAAATGTGCACAGGCTGTTCCAGGCGTCCCTATCCGCCTGCAAAATTGCCGACATTTCATAAACTATTGCTATTTTGTACGCAGAAAAGTTCAAATCGATTATCCGTTTTCTAAGCTGTAATATCTAACCATGTCCACCATTTGAGACAATACTTTCTCACTGCGCTAAGCGATCATTTTAACAATTTGGAACCTGCAGCAACCAAGACCTTTGTTTGCTTCCGGGTGTTTAAATGTCGAGATGTATGTGTGCGTGCTTTTTTTACAATTCTTTTGTTCTCTCTTCTATGGCGTGCTGTTAAGTTGTTACACAATTGTTATTTATTGATATTCCCTTGCACTGACACACGATATTTTCCACACAGTAAACAACACAATGTTCTGGGTTCATCTGGGTAAAGATTTGACATCTCAGCCTTCAAGACCACCTCATATTTGCTCTGTCCACGACTGGTTCCAACTGGCAGGAGTGCTGCTGACGTCACCTGGTCGGGCTAACGATACGTTTGTGCAGCGGTTCTCAAACTGGGTGCTGATGTACCCTTGGGGTGTCGTGATCGTATGCCAGGAGTGAGGCAACAATAATCAAGAAAAGTCGGCTAAAAATTGTAAAAATGTTAACGAATGCATGTAGATACTCTAAAGTTACAATTTTAGTTGTCTTCTCTCGCCACTGTTGAAAATAGTTTATTTCTTCTTTGATAACGCATCTTTATCGAGAAACAGCAGATCATGTGGTATGGCCATCTCGTTAGTATGCAGCAAGATCAAATCCATCACAAGCACTGCATCTCAGAAGATCAGCTACAAGAGCAAGAGGACGACCGCGGAAAACATGGATCGACAACATTAGAGACACTCTATACCTTCACGACATCACAATAGCCCGTGGCAGCCAACGTGCACTGGATTGCAAATTATTCCTCGCCACAGCGCTTTAACGGCAGAAGTAGTATATGATGAATGATGATGATGATGATGATAACGCATCGTAAGCCCTACCCGGTGACGTCAGGTAGCAAGGGCTCCGTCTCCATCTTTGACAATCAGCAAAGAGTTTCCGTACAACCATGACCTTAATACGAACTAGGCAACTAGCAAACGACCGAAACCTAAATACTCTCTGCGGATCTTTACTGCATAATCAGTAGGTGAGTTGGGTATTTTACAGGACGTTGCAGAACCAACCCCAGCAGCCCCTGGCTGTTGTGTGGTTTTCCTAGGCAAATATACGTCCAGTAGTTTGCCATTTATCTGAACGGTCGGCCCCCTTACCACCGTGGAAACCAACGCAAGGTACATGGCCCGCAGCTGGGATCGAACCCGGCACCCCTTCATTACAAAGCGAGTTCGTAACGCCTAAGCCACAGTCGCCGACATAAGCCGAAGAATTAAACACTAAACAACAAAAATGTAGTGATGAGATCAATGTTCTCCTAAGTATCTATACATCAACCATAACGTTAAACGAAGAGCGCAGGAAGCTCCATTCTTTGCCCGCTTACTTACTGACAATATGGTCTACCGTTCAAGATTTCCGTAAGACCGGCCTGCGACCTGCCATAGTTCTCCACTCTGCGCAGAAACGGCAGCTCATCCTGATTGAGTTGACCGTCCCGTATGAGTCGCGTATGGACGAGAGTCACACATATAAGCTCGAGAAATATTGTGACTTAGGCAAGAAGTTTTTCGTTTTTTTTACCAACACCAGTACCAGTGACTTAGCAGCCGGTCTGAGGAGAAACGAGGCGTACACAGCACGGGTCTTTGCCGTCGAAGTGGGAGCGAGAGGCCTCGTTTCCACTTCGCTCTACAATGTGGTTAAAGAACTAGGATTGCGCGGTAATGAACGGAAACGAACACTTAAAAAACTGGGCGAGGCAGCCGAAAGGGCCTCGAGTTGGCTTTGGACGCAACGCAACAACGTTGGGGACGGGCCTCGGTGAGCTGGTCCGGGTGTCTAGTAGAAAAGGGTTTCTTACCCCTTGAAAGTCCATCGTGTCCGAATTGTCTGCCAGTGATCCTCTGCCACCTGCAAATAAAAGTCCAACATGTGTCTGGTAAACCAATCGTAAGCTTGTTGCTCGGTCGTCCAGGTATGCTGACTGCTTTAATTAGGCTGCCGCGACGACTTCTTATCTCACAGTGCCTTCTGCAACCACCAAGTTGTCTTGTCCCTATCCGAAAGAAAAACACTATCCGGTAATCTCGTGCAGCAGGGTACCAGCCCTGAGCTTCATGAACTCAGGTGGGCCCACCCCCGAAAGCGTCTAGGAATCGTGGGCCGAAACGCTTGTCGACGAGGATAATTTCTACTGATGACTGGTAGATCCCTGCTGTACTTGCTCCCTGTGAGTTTATTCCTATCGGTCACACACGTGTCAGAGATTCAACTGGTCAGAGACAGATGTTTTTTTTTTTTTTAATTTACATTGGGGGAAGGTAGGTAATTTGTTTTTGTTTGTATTTGCGTTTGTATTTCTGGTATCGCATATTCATGTAATTCAAAAATGGTTTGAATATGGTAAACGACCGTTGCTTGGAAAACAAACTTGTATGAGTCAAATTTAGTTAAAATACTACACACTATCTTTGTTTACATATCTCGAGATAAAACCACAGATAGATGTCTATGACCTTGCAAAGAAATATCACACACACACAAATTAAAACAAGAAACAAAAACTAAAAACAAACAACACGTAAGATAATTGTCTGGAATGATCAGACAATGCCACATTTCGGAAACACCCTCAGGAGAAGAGAGAAGCAAAGTTCTTGATGCAGATTATCAGCAAACTTGAAACTTTTTTTTTACGCCTAAAACAATGCAAACAGTGAAAACAGACAGCGCCAGAATTCTCAATTCCTCAAGCTTTATTGCATGGGAACTCTCCTTCTAGACAGAAACCTCTAATAAGCACTAGACTCTTCAGTCAGATAAAGTGAGGCTATGTTTTTATTTGTTTTATCTCATTCATTTTGTATTCATGTATAAAGCAGTATATTTATTATATTACACAAGCCTATCAGTAGAAAATTTGCAAATAACAATAGAATTTCTTTCTCCATAGGAACCGATTGATTATTCTCCCCTTTTTTTTATAGCAAATTTTATCTGGCATACATACTTTTTGATATACGGTATGTTTGGTATAAATAATGTTTGATATATGTCCTGTTTGGTATACATACTGTTTGATGTAGGTCATGTGTGGTATACGATGTACTGTTTGATATAAGTCCTGTTTGGTATTCATACTGTTTGATGTAGGTCATGTGTGGTAAACGTACTGTTTGATAAAGGTCCTGTTTGGAATACATACTGTTTGATGTTAGTCCTGTTTGGTATACATACTGTTTGATGTTAGTCCTGTTTGGTATACATACTGTTTGATGTTAGTCCTGTTTGGTATACCCACTGCTTGATGTTAGTCCTGTTTAGCATACATACTGTTTGGTATAGGTCCTGTTTAGTATACATACTGTTTGATAGGTCCTGTTTGGTATACATACTGTTTGATATAGGTCCTGTCTGGATTACGTCAAAGGATCAGGAACGGACAAAGGACACATACCGAGGTAGCACTGTATATTAGTTTTGTTTTAACGTTGTTTCCGATATTTGTTGTCTCTGTGTGAGTTCCTTTTTGATAGAAAGAAAAAACGATCAATGCAGCAGGAAACAGAGGAGACACAATCACTAACGAACTACTAAGAACAGTGGAATGCACACAACAGGTGCATGATGTCATAAAACATCACCGTCTCAATTAGTTTATTCGTTTGGACAGAACTGAACAGAATCAGCCACTGACTAGGGTGTACTATATAAGAATAGCAGATTAAACATCAAGAGATAGACCAAAAGTAGATATCTAGGGGGAGTAAAAGAGACACCGAAGAAACGTACTATGGAATTAAAACACGCTACTTAACAAGCAAAGGACAAGAAACTACATCAAACTCCTCTCTGGGACGGTTTTCGGCAAAAGCAGTAGGCCAGAAGAAGAATACGAAGAAAAAGAAGAAGAAAAAGAAAACGAAGAAGTAAAGAAGAAGAAAAAGAAGAAGAAGAAGAAGAAGAAGAAGAAGAAGAAGAAGAAGAAGAAGAAGAAGAAGAAGAAGAAGAAGAAGAAGAAGAAGAAGAAGAAGAAGAAGAAGAAGAAGAAGAAGAAGAAGAAAAAGAAAAAGAAGAAGAAAAAGAAGAAGAAGAAGAAGAAGAAGAAGAAGAAGAAGAAGAAGAAGAAGAAGAAGAAGAAGAAGAAGAAGAAGAAGAAGAAGAAGAAGAAGAAGAAGAAGAAGAAGAAGAAGAAGAAGAAGAAGGAGAAGGAGAAGGAGAAGAACAAGAAGAAGAAATAGAAGAAGAAGGAGAAGAAGAAGAAGAAGAAGAAGAAGAAGAAGAAGAAGAAGAAGAAGAAGAAGAAGAAGAAGAAGAAGAAGAAGAAGAAGAAGAAGAAGAAGAAGAAGAAGAGGAAGAAGAAGAAGAAGAACAGATCGACTGCCCCTCAACAAGCATATCGTAAAGTGCGGCTAACTGAAAGCTATGCTACAATCAGATGTGTTGGGTTAAATGGGGCACAGATCGCAGCCTAGCTGTATCGCACCGTGTAGTTTACGGACAAACGAAGTGGATGCTGCAGTTGATGATCCACAGATACGCTATTTTCTGCAGTTGCGCCTCGCGCACAACGGAACTGCAGCGCCACCTACTTATACTAGGTATCTAAGTAGTATCGATTACATACAATGTCAAGACGGTTTGCTTTTCATCTTTCATCACACTTGATATTATATCTAAAATCCTTAAAAATAATGCCAGTAACCATTCCCTAGTTTCTAGAAAGGAAAAAAGAAGGAAAAACAACAATTGTGAAAGAAACTTTACGTTTAATAGTTTCATAGACACGCTATGTTGCATCTTGCGCAAGTTCAAGATAAGCAGTAGTAGAAGATTTTACCCGACTAGGACATCAAGCAAGCGATAAAGATCCGATGACACAAAGTGCCACAATGTGGATAAGGATCACCCGTGGAGAGGTCTAGGAAACCGCTGTAGTGAATCTCATTTTCTCCCAGTTAATTTATGCCCGACAGATGACGTCAGTAATAAATGTGAGTGGAATATTTAGACTCTAACTGGGACGGCACGGGGGTTGTTGAGTCTGAACTTCACGGAAGTTATAGAAAAAGGCTGATAGTCAAACTTTGTGTGAAGTATAATTATTCACGTGAAGAGAAATGTTGACTGGCGAACTTCATGCGAAGTACGAATAAATACATGCCACGCACCACTTCCGGCCAAATGGACTTCGTGAAAACTGAAGAGACACGGAGTATTCAGGAAAAACGAAGCAGGGATTAGAAGGCTATATAATAGCGTAGAAAGGGCTGAGAGTCAGTCTCGTTTGGGCATGGAGTGCATGGACAATGATGGAAGATGTGTGGATTCAACATGTGTTGAGTGAATTTGTTCCAGTCCAACTTGGCAAAAAAGCTGGTAGACAACATGTCGGCGGGCATGTTAGTTTTACTGTCAGGACGGCTGTTGTGTTTTCGTTCGTTGTGATAGTGTAGGACGATTATGATTTCGAACAGTAGGAAATAATTGATACTTTGATATTTGAGTTATAATGTGTGCCTGGACAGTTGTCGATTTCACGTGCCGGCTGTGTAAGCCGCAAGTAGAAGATTAAAGTGCTGAACAGTATCGTGTTGTTTTTCCAGTCGTCCATTTTCTGCTAGTCGTGTGATGTCGGTATGTGAGATAGACAGCGTGCGATGATGCGAGCCAGATAGAAGATAAAGGAGAGTCATCGCAACCGCGTTCAGCCATTAGACCATATTCATAGTCGGGCTATATTGCGGCCCCTAGCAAGAGCCAGGTTAGGGCTTCTAAATAACGAACAATTAATTGCATCTCACAAGGGGATGACGGAAATTAACTCTAGATGATAAGTTAAACATAAGATAGAGGATTTCTATCGCAAACAATGTGCCGGTTGATAATATAATATTTTCGCACAAAGTAAAACAAGAGGAATGGATTTCGTTTATTTAATCTACCGGATCCTGCTTGAAATGTAAAATTTCAGGTTTCGGATTTTCTCAATTTTTTTCAAATAGATTTTCTTTGCTTGTTCTACACAGTGTTCAAACGATGCCAAACATTTTCGGAAGAGCCGCCCACTGGTTTTAGCCTCGCGCTGCTTCTGATTACATATAGATTACCTTACGCTATTTGAAAATCTTCTCTCGTTTTCCCTCGCACAGTATGGCATAGTACCCACACCCCATCTCACATAACAGCATCTTTGAACATCTTCCCTTGTCACTGAATTAATTACGCATTAACGATTGTTTCCTGTGCTTTCTCTTCCGACTTTTTAATCAGCCTCGCACCGGATGCAGACGGCGACAATCGCTTCCTCTTTAGCTTATGTCGGATTAGACTGTTGATTATTGTTTTTCATCTTCAGAGGTCTGCCTGCAGCCGTTACTGTCTTGATATCCATCCTTTTATTTAAGTGGCTTTTACATTTTGTATTTTCTTATTCACTTTTATTCTACTGCTCACAAACAAGCTCCGAAGCACATACATGTGTGCGAGTACACGATAACCATAAAAATTAGCCTAATGAGTTGTTTTTCATTTTGAAAACATCGGTATTCTTAAGTAAATACGATTAGTTTAGAAACCTTTAGCAAGAATATACTCTCTCTCTCTCTCTCTCTCTCTCTCTCTCTCTCTCTCTCTCTCTCTCTCTCTCTCTCTCTCTCTTTGCCTTATCTCTGGTTCCCCTTGTTACAAAAGCATATTCAATTGTAAATGTTAAAAATAAATATTAGTCAAAGAAAATCCCTCCTTCGCAAAAAAAGAGAATATAGACTTTGAAACATAAGAACAATGAGAAATTTAACTTGATACAAATGAATAAAATATAAAAATACTGTCTTTATAACTTATTTCATCAACATCATCATCGGTACCATCATCATCATCATTAACATCATTATCATCATCATCTTCTTCTTCTTCTTCTTCTTCTTCTTCTTCTTCTTCTTCTTCTTCTTCTTCTTCTTCTTCTTCTTCTTCCTCCTCCTCCTCCTCCTTCTCCTCTTCAACATTTGTTTGAAAAGAAAAACAAAGTAGATTGGAACTCGGTTATGGTTTAAGCAGGACTGTAATACCTGCGACAGGTCCAATGTCAGGAATCTATAATGATGTGCCTCTTATGACATGCTTGTAAAGTGGCAGTGGGTCTGTTCACGCCCCCCCCCCCCTTTCACACCACCCCCCCCCCCCCTTTTTTCATAAACGCATACAAAATAACATAGGAACGACAAGGAGATCTACAAGATCTGAACATGGAAGATAACTGGCTCATATTTAGCATCCTGTGTCAGAAGTCGAAATACTTTTACCATATTAAAAGACGCAGTGATTGCGAGCAATAGTAGAATACTCGCTGTTAGGAAAACAAGGTTCTACCTGACCAGCATGAAAACGGACACATAATATTGGAGAGACGTTGAACTTGGAAATACATGACACGCCTCGTGAATTGACAAGCTGCTGAGCGAATGGCCTGTGGACAGTGATAGGAGCTAGGTTCTGCTATGGACCTTCTACATAATAGCATTGAAATCTGGCTTAATAAATTGCCAAGAAGAGACAGTTTACAGGAGTATTGCTCGTTATCGGCAGGCTATTCTGGAAATTGGGAACTCAATCTGCTCAAGGAAATGACGTCCGAGCAAACAGATAAGTGTTTCAGTGGAGGGAGCAAACAAATTATGGAACATATTCTCAAAACTCAAGACTTTATGAGACGTGATGAGGGAAGCAGTGTTCTAATCTTTTACAGTTTTGTGATAAACTGTGCTTCATAGATGTATGATAGACAGCTTGTTAAATAAAAGGGGTTTTATTAAAAGTAAAGAAGTTTGTAGAGAATCAGAATAATAGTGATTATGAAAAGCAACATAAAATAGAAGAAAAGACAAATAGGCAAAATACAGGGAGGCGAAAGAGATGGGGGACAAGAAAGAGGAGAAGAAAGAAGGACAAGACGAAGGATATATAGAGAAGAACAAAAAAATGGAGAAAAAGAAGGAGAAGAAGAAGAGGAGGAGAATGAAGAAAAAGAAGAATAAGAAAAAAAAAAGCAGAAAAAAAGAAGAAGAAGAAGAAGAAGAAGAAGAAGAAGAAGAAGAAGAAGAAGAAGAAGAAGAGAAGAAGAAGAAGAAGAAGAAGAAGAAGAAGAAAAAAAAAGAAGAAGAAGAAGAAGAAGAAGAAGAAGAAGAAGAAGAAGAAGAAGAAGAAGAAGAGAAGAAAGAAGAAGAAGAAGAAGAAGAAGAAGAAGAAGAAGAAAAGAAGAAGAAAGAAGAAGAAGAAGAAGAAGAAGAAGAAGAAGAAGAAGAAGAAGAAGAAGAACAAGAAGAAGAAATAGAAGAAGAAGGAGAAGAAGAAGAAGAAGAAGAAGAAGAAGAAGAAGAAGAAGAAGAAGAAGAAGAAGAAGAAGAAGAAGAAGAAGAAGAAGAAGAAGAAGAAGAAGAAGAAGAAGAAGAAGAAGAAGAAGAAGAAGAAGAACAGATCGACTGCCCCTCAACAAGCATATCGTAAAGTGCGGCTAACTGAAAGCTATGCTACAATCAGATGTGTTTGGTTAAATGGGGCACAGATCGCAGCCTAGCTGTATCGCACAGTGTAGTTTACGGACAAACGAAGTGGACGCTGCAGTTGATGACCCACAGTAACGCTATTTTCTGCAGTTGCGCCTCGCACACAACGGAACTGCAGCGCCACCTACTTATACTAGGTATCTAAGTAGTATCGATTACATACAATGTCAAGACGGTTTGCTTTTCATCTTTCATCACACTTGATTTTATATCTAAAATCCTTAAAAATAATGCCAGTAACCATTCCCTAGTTTCTAGAAAGGAAAAAAGAAGGAAAAACAACAATTGTGAAAGAAACTTTACGTTTAATAGTTTCATAGACACGCTATGTTGCATCTTGCGCAAGTTCAAGATAAGCAGTAGTAGTAGATTTTACCCGACTAGGACATCAAGCAAGCGATAAAGATCCGATGACACAAAGTGCCAAAATGTGGATAAGGATCACCCGTGGAAAGGTCTAGGAAACCGCTGTAGTGAATCTCATTTTCTCCCAGTTAATTTATGCCCGACAGATGACGTCAGTAATAAATGTGAGTGGAATATTTAGACTGCAACTGGGACGGCACGGGGGTTGTTGAGTCTGAACTTCACGGAAGTTATAGAAAAAGGCTGATAGTCAAACTTTGTGTGAAGTATAATTATTCACGTGAAGAGAAATGTTGACTGGCGAACTTCATGCGAAGTACGAAGAAATACATGCCACGCACCACTTCCGGCCAAATGGACTTCGTGAAAACTGAAGAGACACGGAGTATTCAGGAAAAACGAAGCAGG
>CAJHNH020000715.1:120000-122500 GCA_905116865.2 Candidula unifasciata | reverse complement strand
GTCCCGGGAAGTAAAGGCGGTTTAAAAAGGAGCTTCTGTTTTCTCTGACGTCTATAAAAGATGATAGCAGAAGTGAAACATAAATAAAAGAAAAGACAAAAGGAAAGAAAGGAAAATATACATTTCTAAAACTATGTTCAATAAGATGCGACAATTATTGACAGCTTTGGAAATACAAGTCGGCCTCTGTGGCTTAGACGTTGCGAACGCGCTTCGTAATGCCGGGGTGCCAGGTTCGATCCCAGCTGCGGGCCCTGCGCCTTGCGTTGATTTCGACAGTGGTATCGAGAAGGCGACCGTACAGAAAGCAATGGCAAACTACGGGTTGTAAATATGCCTTGAAAAACCACAAAAGCAAAAAATGCTGGGGTAGGTTCTGCAACGTCCTGCAAAGGATAGGCCACCAACTTTATACAGATAAAAAGCACTTTAAACACGAGAATTATTACGTACTCAAGCCCTTCAATATGGTGCAGAATCTTCGACAATAAACAATATGCAAGCAATTGGAAAATCAATTTGAGTCTCTGGAAATGTAGATACACAGAAGAATAGGTTGTATTTCATGGAAAAAAAAATTGTATAAGAGGTCTGGAAAGACTGCGAATAAAAAGAGAATTATTCAAAGAATTACAAAGATAAAAGTAAAACATTTTAGTCACATTAAAAGACATAATTCACTGTTAAAGACCTTACTGGGTGGAAAGGTCAAGGATAAGAGGTAGAGAACGTTGCTAGCGCAGTCAATAGGAGACTCGCTTTCAAATCCAGCCGCGACCCGTTGCAGCCCACGGCCGATGTTCAATACCGGGCGGTTCCCGGGGTTCGCCCAGCCTCTAGGTAATGGGTACCAAAGTTAACACTCTGGGGTAAATGGAGGAATGTCGCTGTAGCTACGGAGTTTCATGGGGCCTGCGACACAGGCGGATAGTTTCTTATCAGCTGTCCGTACTGGTGGCAGAGCACTTATGGTTTATAACTGTGTACAATGACGCTGGTTCACATCTACAACAAGTGAAAGGACACCATGAAGAGATATGCACGAAAAGCAGTCAGCGAGAGTTACAACCAAGATAAGAAACTGAGATACCGAGGATCCCTTGCAGCAAACCTCTACAGCGGAGACGGCACGTTACTGATTGATTGAAATACCAGTCATGATGTTCATAAAAACACAAAATCATTGGGCCGTTAGCAGTGTTGCCATTTTGGATGTTTTACATCCAGATTTAGATAATTGCCCTTGCATTTAGATGGCGTTTTGACGTTCAGATGGTAGATATTTTTCTAGAAGTTTATCATTAGGGGTGAATTTATCAAATCTAACCTAAGAAACAGGATGAAATTTGACCTCTTATATGCTATCTTGACAATAAAATTTTGCCCGATAAGAGTAGGAAAAGGCTGTTCCACTTATCAGCCCCCTGACTGGGTATTACAAGAAATTGAACAGCTAAAGCATACGAGTCATATTGGATCTGAAACCAACTTCATCATCCAAGCTAAATTTATCCTGTGGATCTTGTAAGGCAGACTTCAGTAAAGATGAGGACATGATTCTACAGGATAAGTCACATCAATTGCTATGTAATTTGTGACTCCTTCCATTTGAATGTTTTTTCTATATGTTTTCCACGCAAATTTAGATGTTTTCAGATAATTTTCAACTCCTTTTTGAATGTTTTTTTGTCAAAGAAATGTGGCAACACTGTCCGTCAGCCAAGCCTCGTGAGGCGAGGTAAAAAAAAAGTAAAGATCCCTTTTCACGCCTTAGGGGCATCGGGCATACGGAAAGAAAAAGTAAAAAGAAAAGTTCCCTTTTTGCGCCTTAGGCGCATCCGGCATATGGGAAGAGCATCCCGCATTTTTACAGGCCAGTTAGCACTGGATGGGTAATGTGGTCAGGATTACGCCGGCAGGTGAGACGAAATGAGCGTATTAAAATAACAGATAAACAATAGTTACGGCACCCTAGTCTGACTATAACAATGATGTGATTTTTATACCCAGACCACCCTTGTTTCCCTGTCTCCAGGTGATCTAAAAAAAAAAAAAAAGCCCGTCTCTCTAGCGTAGTTGGCTAAACCGGATTGCGCTATGAGCGGGTGACGAACTCCTTGTGGTGCGGGTTCAGTCCCGGGTGTGGGCAGAAAAGCTACATTTCTTCCAGATTTACGGTATTTACAATGGAATCAAGGCCGAAAGGTTGCGATATCCATAATACCGAGCCTAAGGGTTACCAACTCATGGCTTCTGGGTACTAAAACAAACAAACAATCTATACAAAAAATAATGGCGTGCCCCTAAGTGGTACGCTGCCCCACATAAATATTAGACGGTGGGAGTGTGGTGGGGTATGGGGTGCGGGGCTAAAGGGGCATAAGCCTTGTTTTGAGAACGCCGTAAAATATAGTCACAGAGTCACTAGGAAGACAGAGACAATGGTGATAGGAAGACAGAAAGACAATTTAGAAATACAATTAAAAAAAACAACACCTTA
>CAJHNH020000715.1:75000-115000 GCA_905116865.2 Candidula unifasciata | reverse complement strand
ATCCTGAAAGGTAATTACACCGATGAAACTAAAGTAAAATTAAAGTGATTACTGGATGGTGGAATACTGGGTCTTTTCGCCAACTGTGTATATCGTGTGCTGTGTTGTAAAGAGCTGTATGCTTCACTTCTTGCAATGATCTCACGGGTTGTTGATTTTGATACAGTTCTTCTCGCGGTTGTTTATTATCAAACTGTTTTTTTTTCCAATGGCGCCTCTAGGTGAATTTATACTTTTTTTTTTTGGGGGGGGGGGGGGGGGGGGGGAGTATTTAAACTCCAGGACCTCCCTGTGGTGAAACAAGAAAAGACCCACTACCTCCCTTCTTTTTCTTCTTCTTCTTCTGCGCGTTCGCCAGCTGTAAACTCCGGCGGAAAGTTCTGGTTGTTCGTCCACTTCTGGACTGCAGTCCTGTTCCAGAACCTGAGTTTTGCGTGTGCCTCCGTTTGACAGATCTGACTCATTTGTGTACAGACTGCTGGTTCCTTGTCTCTCAGGCAAATGCCCTCCGACTTCGAAGGAAGCTCCTAATTAGCCGACTCTTACCACATGCTGTTGGGTACACAGTGGGTCTATTCTTGTTTTCCCTATAATAGGGCCCCGAAACCCACACGGGGAACTGCCAGAAAGGCTAGGAGTCACATGTTTGCATACATATAAGCCAGATATGTAAAACGGATGTGCATGCAGCAATCAGGTTCTGAGGCAAGACTAAAGTCTGGAGATGGACGAACATCTAAAACTTACCGCCGGAGTTTAGAGCCGGTGAACACGAGAAAGATAAACTAGTTCAGGCCCACCAAGCCGTGCCTGATTGGCTGTTCTTAGCTTTTCTAGCATGAGCTATTTGTGGTTGTAGCTCTCACTTTTAGTCAGAGAATGCTAAGGAAACCAGGCAGAGGTGGTTAAGTGAATTCAGCGTAATCTTAATTCTTTCGGTGCCACGAATCGCATTATGTGTCCGTTGGTTTCTAATAGCTTGAGAGTAAAGGTTGGGGCGGTAACTGCGCAAAGAAAATCTCAGCTCCACATAATGTCATATAAACCCTTAAATAATGCTTCAGGTCAGAATGGACGCTAGGCACGGCCCCTTTTTGTAGCCGTGGCAAAACATTTGTGTGTGTTTGTGTGCATTTTCCAGACAGTGGCCGTTGCATTTTTGCTTCATTTGCAGACTTGAAGGATATATTTTCGTTGCCCAGCTTCTGATTTAAGTCCATGGCGTAACACTGTGAGCTGTGGATTTCATTTAAACTGTGATAAACATTTTATGTGTTTTTCGCTGGCACAGGAGCGGAGCAACTACGTGGCGAATTGTTTGCTATTAAGCTGAAAATAAGATTACCAGATTGCCAAATTACCAGATTACCAGATTACAATATTACAAGATTACCATATTACCAGAATGTCCTGGCATTATTTCTCAGATCATCCTCATGAAGCTTAAGTCAGGTTTTCATTGCATGGATCGGAGGTCTGAGATGTCGGGAGTCACATTTGTATTTATCCCGGATATGTAGACGTGGTTGGGGATGACAGACTGGTCTCATGTATGGATAAATAGCAACTACATAAGGCAGAGGTTATCTCACTTCTGTGGCATGTAGGCGGGCTTGGGTATGAGCAGATAGGTTAGACGGACTGGTCTTATATTGGAGTGAACAGCCGTTATATAAAATCAGAGGTTATCTCACTTCTGTGGCACGTAGGCGGGCTTGGGTATGAGCAGATAGATTAGACGGACTGGTCTTATATAGGGGTGAACAGCCGCTACATAAGGCAGAGGTTATCTCACTCCTGTGTCATGTAGGCGGGCTTGGGAATGAGCAGCGGACTGGTCTCATACGCGGGTGAACAGCAACTACACAAGGCAGGAGTTATCTCACGTATGTTTCATGCAGGTCTGCTTGGTGATAAGCAGATAGGTTAGCCGGACTGGTTTCACATAGAGCTGAACAGCCGCTACAGAAGTCAGAGGTTATCTCACGGCCGTGGGATTAGATATGTCAAATGTAAACTTGTGGGCTCTGGGCACTAGCCTAGACAAAGGGGAAACAGCAAAACGATCAGACAACAAGAAAACAGCTAGTATCGTCAATATGGTGACTTCTCCTTGGCTACTGAGGACAGACAAGGATCTAATATGGGCTTGTCTTAAATGCTGCGATGTCTAATCTTTACCCAAATTAACCAGATGGTTTTTACTAATGTGATCTACTGAACTTAATCCTACAGGTCCCGCCCTGTGGTTTCCCCAACCAAGTGTTGACGATATGAAACTCCAATTTCTTCTGTCACCGAAGTTGACAGGTCAAGTTCTTCAACCGACACATTTCTTCTCAAGATCATCGCCAAGTCTATGCAATAATATCGCGTATAATCACTATCCTACAGTACCGGGCACTGCCTATGAAACCACTCACTGCAATAAAAATGCTAATTATCGATAAAGTGAATGTATATTTGTTGGTACTTTCAAAGAAACATATTTTTAGACAGCCCCCCCCCCCCCTTTTTTTTTTTTCTTCCCTAAACACCGCGCCCCCCCCCCCCCCCCCAAATCACCCCGCCCTAAGTGATTCGGAGTATATATTAATCAGTACGGCCGTTTAGAAAAGAAAAAAAAAAGGCTTAAATGTGAACACGAACATTGCCAGTTTGTTAATTGTACCTTTTGTCCAGGTGATATAAGGTATGAGAATCACAGAACAAGACGCTGCAAAATTAAGGCCAAGTATTAATTTCCTGCGCATGCAGTAAATTACAACATGAATGAAGATCAATGAAAACAAAACCGAAACAATAAAAGTTAGTAAAACCCTTGGCCACATACAACTGAATCGTTCCGGTATGAATCAAGTTTAAACAATATAAATTTCTACGAATTATGATCACAAAAGATGGTAGAATTGACAGAGCAATAGTAACTAGATGTAATTAAGTTCGCTTGTATACCAATTGTCAATATTAATAAGACACCCATACATAAACTTTGAGTGCAAAAAGACAGATTATAGGCATAACTTAAATTCCAACATTAAGCTACTAGTGCCAAACATGGACACTATATAAACCCTAGGTACGGAATATCACAACTTGCGAAATGAGATGCTTGAGAAAAGCAGCTAACAAAACCATTCAAAATCGAGTGAATAATATTATCACACAAATTGTGGGAACGACACCATGTACCAGATTTTCATCAAGAAATAGCAGATCGAACCCTACGGCTGGCTGCGTGGATTTTTATCATGGTATGGGGCGTCGCACTTCGACCCTGCCTAAAATTACTCACCTAGTGCATTTTGGTTTTTCAAAATATGAGATGCTCTTCTCATATGCCCGACGCGCCCTCAAGACGTGAAAAGGGATCTTTAGTTGGTTTTGCTACTATAGTATAATTCTTTCCTCAGCCAGTTGTAAAGGACAGTTAACACCAAAAGGTTTGGATCAAAACATGCTATAGAAGCTGTCGGATCAGGACAGCAGTGCTGTGAGTCGGAGCTTCCCTCGTAGACGGGCTGCCAACAAATGGCAAACTCCTTCCCTCCTAGACGGGCTGCCAACAAATGGCAAGGACCCCTTCTCTCCTAGACGGGCTGCCAACAAATGGTAAGGACCACCTTCTCTCCTAGACGGGCTGCCAACAAATCGCAAGGACCACCTTCTCTCCTAGACGGGCTGCCAACAAATCGCAAGGACCCCTTCTCTCCTAGACAGGCTGCCAACAAATAGCAAGGACCACCTTCTCTCCTAGACAGGCTGCCAACAAATGGCAAGTTCCCCTTCCCTCCTAGACGGGCTGCCAACAAATGGCAAGGACTCCTTCCCTCCTAGACGGGCTGCCAACAAATGGCAAGGACCCCTTCCCTACTAGACGGGCTGCCAACAAATGGCAAGGACCCCTTCTCTCCTAGACGGGCTGCCAACAAATGGTAAGGACAACCTTCTCTCCTAGACGGGCTGCCAACAAATCGCAAGGACCACCTTCTCTCTTAGACGGGCTGCCAACAAATCGCAAGGACCCCTTCTCTCCTAGACAGGCTGCAAACAAATCGCAAAGACCACCTTCTCTCCTAGACAGGCTGCCAACAAATGGCAAGTTCCCCTTCCCTACTAGACGGGCTGCCAACAAATGGCAAGGACTCCTTCCCTCCTAGACGGGCTGCCAACAAATGGCAAGGACCCCTTCCCTCCTAGACGGGCTGCCAACAAATGGCAAGTTCTCCTTCCCTCTTAGACGGGCTGACAACAAATGGCAAAGACTCCTTCCCTCTAAGACGGGCTGACAACAAATGGCAAGGACCCCTTCTCTACTAGACGGGCTGCCAACAAATCGCAAGGACCACCTTGTCTCCTAGACAGGCTGCCAACAAATCGCAAGGACCACCTTCTCTCCTAGACAGGCTGCCAACAAATGGCAAGTTCCCCTTCCCTACTAGACGGGCTGCCAACGAATGGCAAGAACCCCTTTCCTACTAGTCGGGCTGCCAACAAATGGCAAAGACTCCTTCCCTCTAAGACGGGCTGACAACAAATGGCAAAGACACCTTCCCTCTAAGACGGGCTGACAACAAATGGCAAGAACCCCTTCTCTACTAGACGGGCTGCCAACAAATGGCAAGGACTCCTTCCCTCCTAGACGGGCTGCCAACAAATGGCAAGGACTCCTTCCCTCCTAGACGGGCTGACAACAAATGGCAAGTTTCCCTTCCCTCCTAGACGGGCTGCCAACAAATGGCAAGGACTCCTTCCCTCCTAGACGGGCTTCCAACAAATCGCAAGGACCTCTTCCCTACTAGACGGGCTGCCAACAAATGGCAAGGACGTTGTTTCATCCAAATGCAAAATCTGTTAGCATTTCCTCTTCCATTACCACCTGTGAAATAAGATGCCCGAGAAAAGCTGCCAACCTAACCATCTGAGACAACGTGAGAAATAATAACATCAGACAGCTGTAGAAACAACATCATGTGCCTGATTAATTGACAAACAGAATATCAAATAGTTTGGTCATCTCGTTGGAATGCAGAGAGAACAACTACCAACATGAACGCTACACGTGAAATGATATAACGTGAAGGCAATAGCTTGTCCTAGAAGAAGAAAGGCTGATGACATTGAAGATCTTCTAGGTCGACCGAAATTGTTCCTCCCCACTCAGCTTGACGGCAAAAGTAGAAGTTGATGATGATGATGATTTCTTCATCCAAGGCTAGTATATCCCTTCTTTACTGAGCTCCTTCATCTGAACCGTTTGTTGCATATGACACTTGGTTGCTAAAACACACTGACAGAGATAACACTAGCTTAGATGATAACTTCAACATGAAAGATAACAATGTGTTATTTCATGTGCAATGAACCCACTCCTAACTATGAGGATATTATGTGGGGCGGCCCCAATTACTTCCACGGCGCCACTCTCATAACGCTGTAAAAGTGAAACAGAGTGAAATGATTGAACTAACCACCCACACCGGGGAGTTCAACGCTATCAAAAGTCAAGTACAGAGTGAAACGATTGAACTAACCACCCACAGCGGGGAGTTCAACGCTAGCAAAAGTCAAGTACAGAGTGAAACGATTGAACTAACCGCTTTTATAACACTAATAACCTTGGCTCCCAGGTTAACCCAGCCCTAAATTATACCACGTAAAGTCATGGGAAGGTAAGGCGACCGGCCCAAGTTGACCACATCACGTCTATGTTTTCCGTTGTAAACAAGTTGTACATAAAAGTTGTATAGCGACTAGACGCTCTCCTCCAGATCCATGGGTTCAGATCCTGACTACGCAAGACTTTTTTTCATCCTTGAAATGACCTCGAAATGACCGGTACAGTCCTGGTAAGTAAAGGTGGTCTGCGTGATGTTTGATCACATCAGCCACCCAGTGTCGGTTGGTCTATGAAATATGTGTCTGGCACTCTATGCCTAGTACTTTCTTTACAATATGAAATTCCTATTAATTATCTTTTAATCACACGTATCACATAGCTTCAAATGGCTAGAAATTGATATTTTCTAGCGAGGTTTCAGTTAAGTAATTTTGTTGCACATTCATTGCAACTGTAACACTGTCTATCAATTGGCAGGTGCTTATGAAGTCCTTATAGCCGCATCGTTCACTAGTCGTTGGTGATTGAGATAGCGTTAAGTTGTCCAGCTCCACCTCTCGTTTGGCATTGATCTATTTCATGATATTGGTAATAGTGGGAAAAAACGGGGCACACCGTGAGAGACACCGAATGGTACTATCACCAGGAAAGGCTTCACCATAGTGAAACAAACATCCACGACATAACACAGGTGGTAAAGAACCTCTGCCCATTGTGGTGTCATAACCCTAAGAGGAAAGACGAACTAACTGACTAACTAATGATTAGTGTGTAACATAAAGTTAGTTTCGTAGATTTGAAAGCTGAGGCGCGTGATTGGAAAACAAGTATTCTTCTATGCATGTGTAAGCAAGAGGCCCCAATGCTTACGGAATCTCTTTGCTTAGTGCCCCAATACCTTAGGAAAACGTTATTATTCTCATCAAATGGAAAAGACTCGAGAACTTGGCAACAACTGGCATGATGGATGGAAACCGAGCAAGAGGAAGGGAAAAAGATAAATACCCGGATGACCTGTCCAGATGGATAGGAGCAGGATAAGAACACTGATTCTGGTGCCAGTGGGAGATAGCGAAAGACGACAGCCTACGCTTACTGGCATGGAACATGATGATGACGATGATGATGACAATGACGATGATGAAGTACAACACATCATCAGTGAAAATTTGATGGCACGGCTGATGATATCAACTCTGCTATTTAATGACAACTGTTGACGAGAATTATTCTCCATAATCATCTTGTCTACAGCTCATTCACGTTCTAATCCTAAATTCTTTCGTATGATCAAACAGCGCTTGATTTCCTGCTTAAAAAAAGCGAGAGAGGTCTAATGAGGTGAACACAACTGTTTGATTTAATTTGGGTTACTAAAAATATTGCCCGTGTCATATTGACTTTTTCACCCATTGAATCTAAAATTACGTGTCCGTGCGCCAAAGGTGAGAAACATGATCTTTTACTTCATACGATACAACCGTATTAACGTTAACGCACCGACAAGATGCTCTGTGGCTAAGTCGATGCGAGCGCTTTGAAATGCTAGGATGCCGGGTTCGATCCCAGCTGCGGGTCATGCTCCTTGCGTTGGTTTCGACAGTGGTATCAAGAAAGCCAACCATATAGAAGGCAATGACAAACTACTGGACGTAAATTTTCCTAGAAAAACCACACAACAGCCAGGAGCTGTTGGGGTTGGTTCTGCAACGTCCTGTAAAGGATACGCAACTAACCTAACCTAAACGACCAGATAACATAGTAATACTTCAGTTGTACAACCTTTCTAAGGAAGCGACCGTGGTGTAGCAGCTAGATTCTAGGCTGCAGATTCGAACGTGTTTGGTTCAGATCCAGATAGAAACGAAACTCCCCCCCCCCCCTTCCCCGACAACCTCCTAAAAACACACACGACCTTATTTCTCAAGTTCATTCTATCTCAAATAAGTACCAGGTTAAGTCTGAGGAAGTAAAGGCGGCCGGCTTGATGTTGATCACATCACCCACCTGGTGCTGGAGTTATACAAAACAGTTGATATCACGTGTTGTATTCTTCAGCGCTTTTAACGCTCGAAGCCCGGCTCTCTAGCGAAGTTGGTTAAACCTGACTTTCGCGGCGGCCGGGTGACGAAATCCTTGTGGTCCGGGTTCACTCCCGGGGGTAGGCAGAAAAGCCACATTTCTTCCAGATTAACGGTACCTATAATAGAATCAAGGCCGAAGGGTTGCGATATCCATAGTACCGAGCCAAAGGGTTTACAACTCGTGGTTTCTGGATACGTTAAAAAAAAAAAAAAAACACGCTCGAAAAACTTGCAGGACTGGCGCTTACACAAACCAACCTATGAGAGTGCTGCAGCCTACGTCACACCCATTATCTTTCTTGCAATGCACACGCAAATGGAATAAAACGCAGAAAGCTTTTCGAGTAAAATCATTTCCGTCCTTTTTAGGATGAAATTTTTCTTTATTTGAAGCCCTACTCTGGCTTTTGCCAGGGGCCGCAATATAGGCAGGCCATAAATATGGCCAATTGTCTGAACGCGGTTTCTGGGACCTCTCCACGGCGATCCTCATCCACATGGTGGCACTTTGTGTCATCGGGTGTTTATCGCTTGTGTGATGTCCTGGTGGGGTGGAAAGTCAGTCAGTCAGTCAGTCGAGTAAACAGTACATCACGACACCCTCGTAACTTTCAGCAAAGTTTACTAACAAAGTATGAATGAAAAGTGACCTAGTGTGTAAATGGGCGGAACTAAAACACATGGGAAGATTTCCGTAATGTTTACCCGGATAACGGATAATATGACTCTCTTTTTTACATATATACAGTAACGGGTTTTTACAGCGTGCTTGGGATGATAAATGAATACAATTTCTTTTTTGTTTTTAATATCAAGAAACCATGAGTTGTTAACCCTTTGACTCGATACTATAGATATCGCAACTCTTCGGCCTTGATTCCATGATAGATACCGTAAATTTAGGACAAATATGGCTTTTCTGCCTACCACCGGGCGTGAACACGTACTATAAGGAATTCGTCACCCAGTCGCCGTGAAGACAAGTTTAAACAACTACGCTAGCCAGCCGGGGAAAAAATCCTTTACAAGTTAACACGAACATATTGTATTTAATTTAGCAAAACCATCAATATAAACTTCCATTTAAATTTAAATCTACGTTACTTTATAATAATCTGGCATATTCTTTTGTGACTATGAGGCTGGAGGTTTTCTACGCTGCGATATTCCGTTATCTGACGTCGAAGTCAGATCTGTGTTGCATTTGCCTCCTCTTGTATTTCAAACCAGTTGATGAGAACATTAAGCGGGGAGAGGAGTGGGCCAAAGTGCCACCTGCACAGTCTGACTTGTGTAGGGTCATAATCACGCTGAGCCGGGAATGCAGAGCCTGGCCAGCAGGTGCCTCGGAGGTGGAAATTCAACAATTATTTCAAGATAATGTTTGCTCAGAGGATTTTATCATTTACACAGACTGTTCAGTGTCAAAAGGCAAAAGAAGTGGGGTTTCTTAGCAAAAGTAAATGGTCGACGGTTGGTGCAGGAGAGCCTACCATATGATAACACAACATCCAGCTTAAGAATGAAGGTGGAGGCGGTTACTGCAGCTTTCCGCTGGATAGAGAACTCGACAAACACACACACGCACATCGTGATTGTAACTGACTCAGAAAGCACGCTGAGAAAGATCAAGACTGGCATGCTTCGTGCAGAGGGGCAAAACTCGCTGCGGAGGACACGGGTGAAGAATAGTGTCTGGATTTTTTTCACCGAGACCCGTCGGTGTGTCGGGAAATCAACAGACGTACGGACTGGCTGGCTCTGCACAGCTTGGTGGAATATTGATGCATGATAAGGCAGACGTGGTTAGTGCCTTGTGGGAGAGCGAATATAGTTTGGAGGAGCAAATGGATCACCAGTCTGGTGAGACTGATGCAGGGGAAAGAGGGAGTGTGGAGGGTGCGGGGGGGGGGGGGGAGTAAAAGGTTTTGGCAGATGCTCCAGGCTCAGAGGAAAGGGCACCATTGGTATCGTAACTCTTCGCTGGCTGCTGAAGATGGGAAATACCCAAAGTGCTGTGATGTCGGTTTTTAAATCAAATCAAATCAAACCAAACCAGCTGATGTACATTGATTTTACTTTTTGAAGTGTAGGACGATGACAGATTACAGAACTCGACTGTCAAACGTTTGGGGGTTAATCGAAGTGTAACTGTATAATGAATATAGAGTCAAATTTATAATCGAAAAAATGAAAAATACACAGTGTAACAACCCATTTGAAACATAACAATTACACAGTAAAATAAATCATTTGAACATATGACACTGTAAAATGAATTATTTGAATACAATGAATACACAGTCAGAATGAAAAATTTTAATACATTGAACACACAGTAAAATAAACTGATTGAATATAACAATAACACTCTGAACAGATCGATTTCACCCTAATCAATAAACACTGGAATGTAATCAGTTGTGAACGCTAATAGTCACACAACACAACATATCAAGAAATTTGCAATTGCATAATACAGTCTAGACTTATAATCTATATCCGAATATTCGAATTCCTAATATTTTGATAAATTAGCGGCTCGAATCTAATTTGAGCTGTCAATTTTCTAATAACATTTCCAAACACAAATAAGAAGGCAAGGTTATCAGACACAGAGAAAATAGTTTAACTGGCTGTGTTTGTGCTGTTTTCGTTTGTTTCGCATTCTTTGAACAACCAAACGGGATTGCAAAGAGGATTAGTATATAGTCTGCATTCTATAGAATTTTTAAATTTTAAGGTTATCTCAGGATCTGTGGAAGAAGGGAAGACAACGAGAGAAGATTCCTGACAGTCTTGTTGCATGGCACGGAGGTGTGTCAGCACGCGAACTGATATATGCTGAAGGAGATCGTAGATTGGGAGGAAGCATGATCGCCCACGCCAGTCGGCAAGGCACCTGATGATGATCCAAGGATAAGTTAGATGCGTATTCTTTACAGTTGGTTGCAAAACCAATACTAGTATTTGTTGCTGTTGTTGATTTTGTTGTTGTTGTTTTGTCGGCTCTGTGGCTAAGACGATGCGAACGCTTCGTAATGCCGGGGTGTCGGGTTCAATCCCAGCTGCGGGCTATGCGCCTTACGTTGGTTTCGACAGTGGTATCAGGAAGCTGACTGTCTAGAAAGCAATGGCAAACTACTAGACGTAAATTTGCCCTGAGAAACCACACAACAGCCAGGGGCTGCTGTGGTTGGTTCTGCAACGTCCTGTAAAGGATACGCAACTAAGCTGTTGTTGTTTTAGGCTGTTGGGGGGTTTTCCAGGCAAACTTAACGGTCAGTAATATGTGAGGCATAATGTACTTAGAAGGAAGACTTTCGTGAATTTGTAGAGGCAAAACAAAAGGACAGGCTTAATAAGGATTTTTTTTTTTTTTTTTTTGTCGTGTGTAAACGTTTGGAGAGTAGAGTTGTTTCTGAGACTTCAAGAATTGAAAAATCTGTACAGGATGCGTATGACCTGTTCTGAGACCAGAAGGGTGTATGATAGGTAACGTGAGAAGTATACATAGGTAATTTTTCAGGTGCGCACATATGAGGAACTCCAATTAGGAGTAATATGAAATTGTTAGTGTGTGTGTATATATATCCTCATATGTGCGCACCTGAAAAATTACCTATGTATACTTCTCACGTTACCTATCATACACCCATACACACATGTCTGGGTGTGTGATTGTTGTGGTGAATCGAATTTTGAACGCTTGAAAACTCGAACTTGGAATCAGAACGATATTTGCAAGTAAACTTTGCATCGAAACTCAAACGCCGCCTTAGAAACCTAATGCCTGGCACATGCCAATGATGCGACTTAGCTGACAGGCAAAAGCTTCAGCACCTTCACCAACGTCAGAAGCAGAAAATCGCTGCCGGGGACTATAAGGGGGGAACTGAAAGGACTATAATTGTTAAAATCCATAATCTCTTGATCAAGTCGTCAAAAACTCAAAAAGTTGTTAAGAGGTGGCATACTCTTAGAGCCCCAGATAGAAGCATTTTGAAAAATTGAATAATAATGTAATCAAAATTAAAAAAAAAAACTAAAAGAAAAAATAACTATTAGAAATTACCCCCAACACCAGATCAATTTGGAGAGCTGGCTGTCAATACAAACTAGTGACCCAAAACTAGTATGTAACTAGATAACGACTAAGGTCGGAAAGGATTCCTATTGTTACTGTGCGGCGTCCGTGGCTTAGGCGTTGCGAGTCCGACTCGTAACCCAGCCTGCCGATCGAAACCCACTGCTGGCTGCGTGGATTTTCATTATGGTATGGGGCGTCGCAGGTCGACCCAGCCTCAAATGGGTACCATGATGGGCTACCCTGGAAAAGTAAAGACAGCCGGCGTAATGCGGACCACATTACCCATATAGTGCTGATGGTCTGTAAAAATATGGGAGCTCTTCCCATGTCCGTTACGCCTAAAGGCGTGGAAAGGGATCTTTACTTTACTTTACTTTACTGATTGTTACTGTGGAAAGGGACTCACAGTCCAACGAATAGTCTTCCTTAATCCCGCCTTCCTTTTCCTACTACTATGCTCTGTTTAATCCACCGTTTTTATCAAGGTACAGTAAACAAACGTGTTTATATCTTGTTTTATTTATTTATGATTGTATTGAAATATAATCATCACGTATTACCAAATTTCAAAATACTATATTTTAAAATTTGAGTTTGTTGGATCCCAGAACAGACTAGTCTCCATTAGTTACAATTAGAGAAATGGCCATGGAACTAGGACGACATGGAATTCGAACGCTGTCTCAGAACGGTTTATATTCGAATTCCGAGGTGCCACTTGATAAAATTATTCTGTATATGATTTTCTTTTCCATTGAAAATCGAAGCTGACTGACTGACTTTCTACCCCACCAGGACATCACACAAGCGACAAACACCCGATGACACAAAGTGCCACCATGTGGATGAGAATCGCAGTGGAGAGGTCCCAGAAACCGCGTTCAGACAATTGGCCATATTTATGGCCTGCCTATATTGCGGCCCCTGGCAAAAGCCAGGGTGGGGCTTCAAATAACAAAAAAAATTCATCCTTAAAAGGAAGAAACTA
Organism: Candidula unifasciata; assembly: GCA_905116865.2. NCBI lineage: Eukaryota > Metazoa > Mollusca > Gastropoda > Stylommatophora > Geomitridae > Candidula > Candidula unifasciata. Next base: position 102,218 of record CAJHNH020000715.1, on the reverse strand, counting down.
GATTTTTGTAATACAATCGAAGCTGGCAATGTCAGCACAACGAAGTCGTTGTGAGCGAAGTTAAATTACAGACAAGACCGATGAATATAAGATGAGTTTCCAGAGACGTGAGGTACACAGGGCTGTCGAAGTTGGTACTTTCGTACAAAGGTAGTAAGTTCTATGTGAACCTTGAAGAGCAGAAATATAATTATGGTCCTCGCCTGATGTTTTGATACGTACTATAAATTTATTATCACTATTGTAAATGATGGCATTGTACCTGTGATCCAATAAGTGTTACCGAAGAAAAGACCATCGTCAGTTTTCCTATTTGCCATTAAACTTTATGAAAAACTACCATGAAATGCATGAAACTTCCCAGTCTTGTTCAAAAAATTAAACTTTATAAACAAACAAATGAAGAATGGAAAGCCCTAACAGTGCAAAACCAACGACCCAATCATTAAAAAAAAAAAAACAACAACAACAACAACAACAACAACAAAACGAGAAACCTTTTGCTTTACAATTTCAAAACAAAATTGTGGAGATGAAAATCGCTTTCGATTAGTATTAATTTGTTCTCTTAGTTTCCAAGCATTACCGCAGAAAGAGTTTTCTTTCTGACAATGTCAATAATTAAATAAATATGTATATATATATACACACATCGCTTTTCGAAAACTTCTAAAATAAATGCATTTATGAGATGAAACTTTTGGCACCAGAGCATTAATTGTGGCAACTGGAAGAGCTCACAACAGCTTTGTAACAAACTGAAAGTTGAAGTTTGTACAGCATTGGTGTACAGGATAAAGAATTCAGTTCTGATATAAATAAGCTTAGTTGATATACATGCATATATATATATATAATAAAAGTAAAGTAAAGGACCCTTTTCCACGCCTTTAAGCGTATAGGGCATATAGGGTTAGACTTATATTTTTATAGACCAATCGGCACAGTATGGGTGATGTGGTCAGCATCACGCCGGCCGCCTTTACTTCCCGGGACTGCACCCGGTACCCACTCAAGGCTAGGTCAACCTGGGAACCAAGGTCATTTTTGAAAAAAGTCCGGCTCCGCTAGGGAGCGTTTATATATATATATATATATATATATATATATATATATATATATATATATATATATATATATATATTATATATATATACGTGCGTGCGTAGTCTGTGCATGTGTGTGTATTTAAAGATTTTTTTATATTTTATTAAATACCTTAGAAAAGAAGACGAAGAAACATTTAGTACCATTCCCCGAAAATATCAGCAGCCCTGTAAGGACAAGAGGTAAATTGCAGTTTCGAAGAATATCAAGACATGGAGCTAACCTCGTCAAGGTCAAAGCTCCATTAGGTTATACAAGGCTGTTGAAGTTAAGCATTTCGCCGGTATAAATAAATTAGGTGCATGCCTATTTAGGAGTAGCGGCGTCCTTGGCTTAAGCGTTGCGAATCTGTCTCGTAATCCAACTTACCGCGATCGAAACCCACTGCTGGCTGCGTGGATTTTTATCATGTTATGGGGCGTCGCAGGTCGACCAAGCCCTAAATGGGTACTATGATGGCTGTCCCAGGGAAGTAAAGACGGCCGGCGTAATGCTGACCAATATTATCTATTCAGATCCAATGCGATTGGTCTGTAAAAATATGGGACGCTCTTCCCATATAACCGATGCGCCCAGGTCATGAAAAGGGATCTTTACTTTTCTATTTAGGAGCAGCACAGTGAAATCCCTCGGTAGTTGACAATAAACAAATGTAAGTTGTGCAAGCTTCTTGAGGAGTAGTTTCCATAATTACACACTAAGATGCAGAAGACACGCACCGCATGCACTAGCGCCCTATCACGCAGGCACACCTACATTTACACATGCGCGCGCACACAGCCAGACATTACCCGCATTAGTAAACGTGTGTGTGACTATTACACACACACACACACACACATATACACACACACACATTCACACACACATTCACACACACTCTCACATATTGAATCAGCAACAGCATAGGGCGTGGTGAAGTTCCAGTAAAGAAACAAAATGAAGGACAGAACATAAGAAAAAAAGCAAAGGAGGGAAACAATGAAAGAGAAAAACAAAACAAGATGAATTGGAGCATGAGGACGATGAGGCGGACTACGACAACGACGAAGAAGAAGAAGAATAAAAAGAAAAATAAGAAGAAGAGAAGAAGAAGAAGAAGAAGAAGAAAGAAGAAGAAGAAGAAGAAGAAGAAGAAGAAGAAGAAGAAGAAGAAGAAGAAGAAGAAGAAGAAGAAGAAGAAGAAGAAGAAGAAGAAGAAGAAGAAGAGAATAATAATAATAATAATAATAATAATAATAATAATAATAAGAAGAAGAAGAAGAAAGTAAAGGAACTGAAATAGTATTCTGTTTCTCCCCCTCCCCCTCCTCCTCCCCCAACCCTATTATTACTACTCATACAAATGCGGCTGTGCTACTCCAGCTGCTACTACAACTACTGCTACTACTTCCGCTACAAAGGGTTGTTTTGTTTCCTAGATAATAAGCTGTCTGTACTCAGCAAGCACTGACTACTGCTACTCCTACTGCTACTAACAACAACATTACACAAGATATTACTGCCTCGGCATACATATCTCCCCAGTGACGCTGGGAACCGTCTCTCTCTCTCTCTCTCTCTCTCTCTCTCTCTCTCTCTCTCTCTCTCTCTCTCTCTCTCTCTCTCTCTCTCTCTCTCTCTCTCTCTCTCTCTCTCTCTCTCTCTCTCTCTCTCTCTCTCTCTATGCAGCCGTGACTTTATATACATGCTATCATTTCCTATCCTAAAGCAATCAATTCATTCATCGACACTTTTCGGCGGCGCCATCAAGAAATTCGACAATGTTGTTCCTGTTTGCTTGTTATTAATCCGGCCAGTTACAATATATCCCTGCGGATTTTTCTTACAACATTGTCAAATTAACGAGGTTTCCGCCAGATTTCCGTGAGGTGTTTCCTGTCTGTTGTTTCCTTCCTCAAATATAGAATTCCTTATTTTCATAGCTTCACATTAGATTTGTAGACAACAGAAACCTTGTTTGAGAATATTCAAAGTAGGGAGAGTAAACTTCCTTTTCGTAGAACTGGCGCATCGATCAAAGCATTCTAGAATTATATTATTTTAGACCAGCGGCTCTCCACCTATGGAACTCAACCCTTTGTGTGTGTGTGTGAAACGACTTTTTTAAGGGCGTTGTCAAAGACCATCGCAAAACAAATATTCATTAAAGTTATGAAGTAGAAACGAATGTTGAATTAAGAATTGTCATCACAGCACTAGGGACACCCCCATAAGCGCTCCATCCCCATCATAAGCAGCAAGCGAAGAATTACAATTCAATTTTGTACCAGTACCTGTCTGATTGTATATCCATCTCGCCTGTCCCCTGAGGGTCGAGCGTCGGCCTGATCCCCCTGTAACTCGTCCCAGTGTCATTCTCCCCAGGCCGTAATGATGTATATGTGCCTCAGCACTGTTCACTCGCTTCCAAAGGGCCCTCACATCATGCAACTTGTCATACATCTGTTCACCATCGAGGGGTGCAGAACGGGCCAGTCTATCTGTCTGCTCATTTCCCAACACGCCTGCATGACCTGGATAAAATATTTAAAGGATGCTAACCAGCCGGGATCTTTGAAGTGATGCCTGCCACTCAGCACAGGGCATACCTGTCTCCACCTTTCTCAACATTATCTGTGAGTCAGTTACAATCACGGCATGTGTGTGCAACTGATTCTCTAGCCAACGGAAGGCAGCAGTGACTGTCTCCACCTCCATTCTCAAACTAGACGTTGTGATATCATATGCCAGGCTTTGTTGCACCAAGCGACGTCCATTCGCCTTCGCTGTGAACCCCCATGCACTTCGTCTGCCCTCAACACAGAGCCATCTGTAGATACAATCACATCACCTAGGCGGGAATTTTCATAACTCATTTGCTGAACTTCTGATTCTGCAGCACCAGCTGGCCAGTCCCTGCCCTTACGTCCCAAAGTAATAAGAACGCTACTCAAGTCTGAAACCTGATCAGACACTTTGACCCACTCCTCACCTAGCCCAAATTTATCAAGCCCGCACACATGCCCAATTATGTCTTCAGCTTGCGCCATCCAAGACTTTCCTCCTTTTAGTCTGTGACCCTTAGCTCCATACAGGACTTCCTACATGAAGTGCCTCTTTTCTGAGAAAACAAGAGGAACTGTATTAAAGGGTCGCGACATAAGAAGTTTAGTAACCATGCTTTAGACCAGTCAGCATTAGTGGGTGATGTAGTTCGCAAGACTTTACATAGCATCAGTTTTAGCTGGGTTGAGCTGGGAGCCAAAATTGGTTTGAAAAATATATGAATTCAATGCGGATTCAAACCGTATAACTTCAGGCCGACAGGGGTACGCTTAGCTTCTACTCATCATTTGTACATTGGTGTTAGAGTAAACTTTGAGAAGTGGCCAGGCTGGAACAATTCACATGAATACACGTCAGCAGGTAACAACTACTATAGTGAGGGTTTACTTTTGTCATCTCACTAATACCAGATACCACTGTCGTCTCTAGAGGGGGCATCATGTGGTATTTTCTTCCTCTTCGTACCGCTTTTGAGATAATGCGTGCACTGTAAGCATCATAGTACTAGTACTTGTTTCTTTATGAGTGGTGTGGGCATACATGGACTATTCCTTAAAAAATGTTAATATTCCTAGCTACCGTTATGTGCTCAGCCAGACGTAAGCCGAGTCGAGTGTTTGTCATAAATATAAACAATTACAATAAATAGTAATAATAACGTATATTTTTTTTAGCGGTTAAATCTGTTACATGTCACCCTTGGCCACTGACTTTATGATCTTCTCACTGTAGGATCTTCTCTGTGACGCCATTGGAGCTGTTACATGTCACCCCAGGCCACTGACTTTATGATCTTCTCACTGTAGAATCTTCTCTGTGACGCCATTGGAGCTGTTACATGTCACCCCTGGCCACTGACTTTATGATCTTCTCACTATAGGATCTTCTCCCTGCCACCATTGGAGCTGTTACATGTCACCCCTGGCCACTGACTTTATGATCTTCTCATTGAAGGATCTTCTCTCTTCCGCCATTAGAGCTGTTACATGTCACGCCAGGTGACTGACATTATGATCTTCTCTCTGCCCCCATTAGAGCTGTTACATGTCACGCCAGGCCACTGATTTTATGATCTTCTTTTTACGGTGATTATAGCTATTACATGTCGCGTCAATCCACTGACATTATGATCTTCTTTGTGAGGCGATTATACCTGTTACATGTCACCCCAAGCCACTGATTTATGATCTCCTCTGTGCAGCGATTATAGCTGTTACATGTCACGCCAGGCCACTGACTTTGTGATCTTTTCTGTGCAGCGATTATAGCTGTTACATGTCACGCCAGGCCACTGACTTTGTGATCTTTTCTGTGCGGCGATTATAGCTGTTGCATGTCACGCCAGGCCACTGATATTATGACCTTCTCGGTGAGGCGATTATAGCTGTTACATGTCACGCCAGGCCACTGACTTTAGAAGGTTCTCTGTGCGGCGATTATAGCTGTTACATGTCACGCCAGGTCACTGACTTTATGATCCTGTTGTTGCCGTTATTAGTGTGTTTGCTACTACGACTGCTGCTGTTGTCTTTTCTGTGTGTATTTTGTCTATGTTTAGCATAGAGTGTCTTTTTCTGGCTATCACAGACTGAATTTGTATACATTAATGAAGCATTGTGAGTTCAAATATTAATTGACTTTATGTATTTTGCATTTATTTTCAAACACAGAAGAGTTAGGCCGTGTGCAATGTTAAAACAGCCGATCGGCATCAGTAGGGTGAGAGCCTTTGCTCTTCTAGATATAAGCTACAAGAAAAGGACCAAACCTCTTGTCTTAAAACTGTCAGTATCTATCATCATTACTGCCTGTGGTTATACTAACATTTTTGAGGTTTGTGTATTTAAGGACTCTTTAGACTGGCGATTCTGGTAGCATGTCACTACCGTCGCCGTGCTAGTTCAGTTGCTACTACTAGCTAACTGAAATGCATGACGTGCAGCTCTACACAAGGGTGAGGCTACATGTGAAGCAAACAGAACAGCAAGACTTATTAAGAAAAGGATGGACAGGACGGCGACTGCAGGAGATCCCCTCCCTGGCACAACGCTCATCCCCTGTCCTCACTGTCCAAGAACTTTTCGGGCCCGCATCGGCCTCATCAGTCATCTTCGTACTCATACTTGATGAAAAAGAGTGGTCATCATGATGATCTTGATGGACAACACACACAGTTGCCAAACTGTCGCTAGCCCGAACACAGCTCATGTGTTCGCATCCAAATCTGGTCAGGTTTGTCTCAAATGAACTTAGCTCACACGAAGACCCAGCCTAAATTGATTACCAGCTAAAAGCCTGGGAATTGATGGCAGCCGTGTGGAATGATGCCCTGTTATCTCCTCCGCTGTCTTTACAATTGTGAGTCTATAGTACGTTTACAAATCAGTTCCGATTTTCAACAAATTTTATCTCAGCTGTAGTAGAATATAAATGGATGAAATTATACACTAATATTTACTGCAATCTAATGTCATATCCCCATCCCCCCCCCCCCCTACCCCCCCCCCCCCCCCCGCCCGTATTACAAGTGACTAGTACTATTAAAAATACAATGATCCTTGGTGGATTGCTTTTTAAAAGTTATACAGCACACAGTTTAAATGTAAGCAATCGACCTATTGTGAATTCAACAATTGTTGTGCCAAAAATGTCTCAGTGCGCTATATAATTAGCGTATAGGTGGTTTTTATGTATGTGAAAAGCATAAGGACCTAACTATATAGTTAGGGTTGGATTCGAACCATTTACGTTGCTACTGTAAAATTTGTTCTGTTATCTAACTAAAATTTATACAAGTGATGAAATTAATAAAGAAAACGCCAGTTTCTCTACAACCGGCCAGTCCACATAGTATGTATGTATAACACATTGAAAGGATTAAAAAAAAAAAAAAAAAGTAACGAAATGAACAAAAATACATCTCCGTGATATGTAATTAGCGAAAAATTTGTGAAAACACAGCACGAATTTAAAAAACAAATTCTAGCACCATAGGCCTGGAGCACGAAAGGTCTGTTCTATTTTACTACAACTAGTCCAGTCCCCTTGAGCTGTGCAGGTTAGGATTATTATTTTTGCCTCCTATAAAGAGGACGATTCGAACCCTGTGTTACCTAGGTACATTGATTCGAAAGTCGCGGACTTACCTAGGTACATTGATTCGAAACCCGTGGCTTACCTAGGTACATTGATTCGAAAGTCGTGAATTTACCTAGGTACATGACATCGAAAGTCGTTGACTTATCTCGGTACACTAATTCGAAAGTCGTGGGGCTTACCTACGTTGACACCGATTCGACAGGTTCAAACCTTACCTAGGTACATTGATTCAAACCCCGATTCGAAGGTTCTGGGCTTACCTACGTACACCGATTCGAAGGTCGTGGGCTTACCTTCGAACAGCGATTCGAAGGTCTGGGCTTACCTACTTATTCCGATTCGAAGGTCTGGGCTTACCTACGTATACCGATTCGAAGGTTCTGGGCTTACCTACGTACACCGATTCGAAGGTCATGGGCTTACCTACGTACACCGATTCGAAGGTCGTGGGCTTACCTTCGAACAGCGATTCGAAGGTTCTGGGCTTACCTACGTACACCGATTCGAAGGTCTGGGCTTACCTACGTATACCGATTCGAAGGTTCTGGGCTTACCTACGTACACCGATTCGAAGGTCATGGGCTTACCTAGATACTTTGAAACGAAGGTCGTGAGTTCTGGTCCTGACGAAGCCAAATATATTTTTTTTTGAGTGATTACCTAGGTTTCTCGGTCGACCCAGTCTTAACTAGGTACAAGGAAAAGTCCTGTGAAGTAAAGGCGGCAGGTGTGAAGCTGACCACATTACGCACCAAGAACATATGGTCTACAAATGCTTAATACCCCTAAAGGCGTGTAAAAGGCTCCTGTACTCTACACAATCCAAAACAAAATGAGATCAAGAAAAGAAACGTCACCACAAATATAGCAGACAGGAAAGAGAGCAGCAGTGTAATCTGACCTAGCTGAAAGTGGTCAACTTAAGAGAATTAGAATTAGAATCCTGTACTCTGGAACACATAACCAAAAACAGACCCCCCCCCCCCCTCCCTTTCCCCGCCTCTTTTTTTCTAACAAACGCTTCTTTCTATTCCTCTAGCTTTCAAGTATATTACTCCAGCAACAAGCCATAACAAAGCTACCCAGCTTAGCAGTCTTGCCCGGGCTCGTTCGATCTGTCATATCCGAGGGTAAGCCGAGGTCATCCTCTGGATGATTATCTTTTAGATCCCAGGAGAAGGTCCACTTGTGGCATCATCGACCGATACCAGCTTAAGTAGAGCTGTCATCTGCTTCTGCTGAAATGGAAGCCAAGATGCCACTATATGTGTTCATCGGGCTTGATGACATTTGTAGTCGGAGTATTGGAACTCAGAAGTCTATTTCAGATAATGCAGATGAAATGAAGTGGCAAAATGGTATGAAACCATCAAATGCTAGAGGATAGTGAATATTTTAAATTTTAACCAAAACACACACGCGCGCACGCACGTGCGCAAACACACACACATACACACTCACACATACACCACACATGGATAACAGAAAACTAACAAAATAACGGTTGAAGCAATACGGGATAGAATAATCATGACAGAAACAGTAGAATACGAGTACACATTAATACGTGAAGAGATGTTGAAATATGAGGACGTCTCCGAATTATCAAAACTACTGCATGTTTGGGAAAGTACCAAAAAAAAAATGGTAACATAAACATGTCTTTAAAATGGTATGAAATTACATAATCACAATATCTGACTTTTTAAAAGTAAACACACACACACACATGCGTGCGCGCGCACGCACGCACGCACAGCCACACACACATACAGTAGAGTGCGAAATTAGTATGAACTGATTAAAACAAGTTCGCAAAAGAGCTGCAAATAAAGTCACTTCACATTAACAAGTTATAATGGGGCGCCTGGGTTTGCGAAACCATCGTGCAAGCGCCCATCTGATCCCTGCCTTACCACGGCTTGGCCTAAGGGTTCTCTGGCAGGTAGATGGTTTTGCTATGGAACCCACAGGGGCATAGGAATAAAGGAAGGCAAAACAAAGGAAGGAAAAACACATGGAGAAGAGAGCTGGAGAATGAAGTTAGAAAGATAGGGAGGACATGAGCAGAGCTCCATGCAATGGCGAAGGATAGAACGACTTGGCGTGAGTTGGTTGAGGGCCTATGCTCCATTGGGGGATAGAAAGGCAGAAGAAGAAGATGGTTTTGCTAGGGGGTGGGGGTGGGGGGACAATTCGTCACGTTCAGCCTGCATACCCGAAGAGGGAGATTTAGGTTGTGATTGTGACTAGGTTTTTTGCATCATCTAAAATGACTTTCAAACTTTGAGTATCTAGGCTCTATAAAAAACAGAAATGCAGACTGTTTGACAGAAATTAAAAGGAGAATGGCCATGACAATGCAAAGATTAAACAGCCTAAACAGTCTATGTTTAAGCACCAGCAAGGAGATCAAAATTAGAATTTTGAGAGCATGCATCTTCCCTGTGGCAACATATGAATTTGAGTCGTGGACTACATCTCAGTCCTTAAGAAAGAGAATAGGGGCTTTTGAGCTGAAATGCTATAAACAGATTCTCAGAATATCCTGGACAAAGAAGATGAGAAATACTGACATCTTGCCAGATCTGAATATCAAGGAGGATTGGCTAATAAACAGCATCTTGTCTCGGAAGCTGAAATATTTTTAGTCATATCAAGCGCCACGAAGGATTGGAAAAAAATTATAGCAGAAGGCATAGTACCAGGAAGGAGGGGCAGGGGTCGACCGACACGAAGATGGGCACAGGATATAAGTGACTCCTTGAGTATGAAAGTACTTGGGGCCGGAGAACTGGCAAGAGACCGAGTTTCTTACAGGCAGACTGTGATGAGAGCGACGTTCTGCAAAAGACCTGCTAGATGATGCTGAAAATGACTTTGCATTGCACACCACCAACAGCCATGACAAGGACTCCTGCAGGGATGATGCAATCAAAGGAGACAGACCTAAATACTGTCCCGACCGGCGACGAAGTCGTCTACCGGAGAACCGATAAGCATTCCGGTCGCCAATGTGGGCCTCTCTAGGACTTGAAAAGCTAAAAAATATATAACATCTGACAACGACCACAACTGGAAACTACCTGATAGTGGCGACTTCACTTCCAGAGGTTTGAGGTTTGAACAAAGGATCAACATTAAGACACACGGGTAGTTACCCATAAGTGCTTCGTTCTACTTCTAACTCAAGTCTGAGTGCGAAATAACAGTGCAGTGCACGGGCTACATAGCGCCGGCAAGGATCCTAAAATATTTTAGGTAGATTTTAAACTATAATTGTTTCCCGAACTGCGCTGTTACGCTACTCTTTTCGATTTCCAACTGCCAAATGATTTTTTTTTTAAACCTGCAACAACACACACGGGCGTCTCATATCACTGCCCAGAGACCATGGGAAATTATTAGAAGTCCACGTAAACAGAAAAAAAAATCCCAGCCTTCACCGGGGTTTGAATCCGTAGCCTCTAGCAGTGCATGCGGACACCATACATTGAGACCATGCAGCCCTTCTACCTCATTTCCAGAAAAGAGTGTTTAGTAGAAATTCTGCTACTATTCTCTCATTAAACGTCTGGGCTTTTACCTGTCGATGCAAACAGGTAAATCCTCTGGAAACAACCCAAATTTATCAAGAGAAACACACCAGATTGCAAGAAAACCATCAATTATAAATAGAGTAAAATGCACCACATTATAAACTGCACTGTCATTATTGGCGTCTGCATCTACGTTTTTGTCGTCTGCAATACTATCAACAGTGACGTTAAAGGCAGACACACTCACATTAGTTCTCCATTTTCCGCTCTCATCCGTTTCTTGAAAATATGGATAGAGTTAATGCAAGGGTTGTTGGTGCATAAGTAACATTTGTGTTTTCATAGCAAAGATAATTGAACAGCTATGAAACAACAAACGAAGTATCTGTTGCCTTTTTATTCGTTGTTTTCTTTTAGCCTACCCAAATAGCAGAAGCAGCACATATCTTTTACATATACATCAACATCATCACGTGCCCGGTCAGACGAAGTAGGTGTTTTTATTTGACCTTCAGTTCCAAGTTTTACTGTGTGGTGATTCCGGGGCGGAGCTTCAGGGGAACCCTCCCCCTCCCCTCAGGGGAACCCCCCCCCCCCCCCACCCCCTTGTTTTCCCAAAGAAGCATATCGTCAGAGGCGAGTAAGTTTTCACTTAATTCGTACAAAGCCGCAAGTTTCAGATATTGCAGTTTGGCTGTAAACCACAAAACCAGGTACCTGCCATCTGTTAAACGGAAAATGAAGAAGAGGTGTTGCATTCATTTTCTACTAATGATATTCCAAAATGCCCAAACCTTTAACATGTAATCAGACGGTCCGCATTTTTCTAAGCTGTTCTCTCGCATTCGACCGCATACATCCAGGTCCAAACTTCAACTGACTTCCTATCCTCTCTGGGTTCACACTTTCCGTTCAAGTCTCACGCTTTCCTCGTACGGCTATGCACTCACTACGGGATACTCCATACTCGAGACATGCTTTCCACACTTTCGTCTTGTTTCACTGGTCCTCTGACCTTGTCCCTCCAATCGGGAAATTTCTAGGATTTTCCCGAGAATTCACAACGTAACAGGGAAGGTAGGGGGAACGAAAAGCTTTCCATCATGTTTTATTTTATCGGCGCCACAACAGTCGCTTTTATGTTAGACAACGATTAGAACCATCAACCCCCATGTCGGATTGCGGGGTCCCATTGTGGGGAAAACAAGAATAGACCCACTGCCTCCCCAAAAGCATGTCGTAGGAGTCGACTAATTGGGGAGCTTCCTTTGAAGTCTGAGTGCATCTGCCGGAGAGGCAAGGAACCAACAGTCTGTATTCAAGAGAATGAGATCTGTAAAACTGATGCACACGCAACACTCAGGTTCCGGAGCAGGACTGCAGTTCAGTAGTGGACGAGCAACCAGAACTTTCCGCCAGAGTGTACAGCTGGTGAACGCAAAGAAGAAGAAGAAGAGCCATCAGGGCACTTTCCAGTTTGTCAGGAAACTGCTAGGGCTTCCTTCCTTGCAAATAATGTTTTTGTGTCGACACAGCAACCCCCCCCCCCCACACACACACACACACACACACAACACACATACGTTCAGGCGCATACATACAAAACACATAAGCATATACAAATCAGTAAAGCCCTGTGTACATGCCTACTTGTATACGTACACATATATATTTATAATGTTAACATGACAAAAGTTAAAGAAAACATACCAACAGACACAAACTCTTACTGACACATATATTCACTTAAAGAGAACGGGGTGGGGTGGGGGAGGAGGGGTGTAGAGAACAGTGGGGGCGGGGGGGGGGGGAGAAATATCAATCGACAAGTTAATTAAAGAAAACGGAACCCCGATCGATGTGTGTTACAGCTGGGCGCGAATCACGAATGAGCTGACAAATGTAACAAGGATGAAGGGAAGCCCAAGTGAATAGATTTTGATTCAACACGATCATCCCACGCCTCGACAGTTCTACAAGTGGCACTGACTCCATTCACTCACCGACCCATACGTCTGACTTTGGACCTTTGAAAGTCCTGAACAATTAACCAACTGTATGTATGGTTATCATCGAGTGTCATTGTGTCTACGACTTCGTTTCTTCTTCCTTCTTCTTCCTTCTTCTTTCTTTTTCTTTTTATTCTTCTTCCTCTTTTCTTTATTTCTTCTTCTTCTTCTTCTTCTTCTTTTTCTTCTTCTTCTTCTTCTTCTTCTTTTTCTTCTTCTTCTTCTTCTTCTTCTTCTTCTTCTTCTTCTTCTTCTTCTTCTTCTTCTTCTTCTTCTTCTTCTTCTTCTTCTTCTTCTTCTTCTTCTTCTTCTTCTTCTTCTTCTTCTTCTTCTTCTTAAGTATTCGTCGTCTCCTTGTGGGACGCAATGTTTCTTTATTTTGAAGCCTCACCCAGCCTTTGCCAAAGGCCGTAATATAACCAAACGTTTAAATGCGGTTTTCGGGACCTACCCACGAGTGATCCACATCCGCATGGTGGCACTTTGTGTCACCGGATGTTTATCTATATGTGTGATGTCCTAGTTTATTTAATGTACTCACTTACTTCTTCTGATGTTCTTAATTTTCTTCTTGTACTAGTTTGTTCTGAGTTCGTTGTCAAAAAGAAGACGGTTAGCACATTGCGTTGTGACATACAGCTAGGCTGCACTATATTCGCTGTTCGGAAACCACATAAATTTCAGCAAACTGCTAATCAGACACCACTAATGACACGCTTGTTTATGAGGCAATGACTCCATTCCCTCCCCCCCCCCCCCCCCCTTTCTCTTCTCACCTTTCCCGCACAGGAGACCGGGCCCACACGGGGAGATATTTAAATCTAATGTCCACGGAGAGAAATAAGTATTACCAAACATTGAAATTTATAGCTTTCAGAAAGGAAATAGTCACATGACCAAACATGATTCCTTTCCAGTCACTACCCAAAGCGCGTGGGAGCAGCTCTTCACTATTCATAAATGCTTGCAGTCTTACAACAACGGTTATCTCCGGCTGCTTGTAAAAAGAAAGGAATCTGTCCCACACCTCCAAGAGTACTATGCATCTAGTGCTAGACTTATATTTTATAGAACAATCGGCACTCTTAGGGTAATGTGGTCAACATCACTCCGGCCGCCTCTACTTCCCATGACTTTACCTGGTACTCATTGTAAGCAGGGCTGACCTGGCAGCCAAAGACATTTCTGAAAAGAAAAAAAAAAAAAAAAAAAAAAAACATTCAGCTCCCTTCGGATTTGAATCCACAACCCTCAGGTCCACAGGAGAGCGTCTAGACGCTATACTACTGTGGTTCCCGTTCAGCGCATTGACAATGATTCTTTGTATGGGCCATACTCCTGAACCTACAGTGACTTGGTGCTCTTTGCTTTCTTTTGGGAGTGGGAATAGTTAGACATGTACCCTGTTCTACAGGCGCTTCACTAGTTATCGGATGGTGGCATGTATTTTTGTAGAGTTCATGCTATGACCCTAAAATACGCCTATAGAAGCATGTTTCAATACCATCATGGTCGCAGGTCGACCCAGCCTAAAATTGGTACCAGGATGTATGTTTTGGGAAAGTTAGGACGACGGCGCAATGCTGACCACATTACGTTTATTGAATTGTCATAACTTTCGTCTCTACCTTTTAAAATTACCCACGCTGCTTTTGCTATTACCCCTGGTACCGATAAGTCTGTAATAATATGGGTGCTCTTCCCACATGCCCGATGCGCCTAAAGGCGTTAATCAGGATCTTTACTTTTTTAATGTCTCAATGCAGATTTCAAATCATGGCACAAAATGTGTACGTAAAGAAACTGCTTTTAATAAAATAAACAGCAATTTGTGCCATTGCTACTTAGGAAAAAAAAAGATGATAAGGTACTATATAGAGTAAATCCCTTGAGGTCTCTGAGATGTAGTTATGCAAAATAATCCGTAGACTTCATTAGGTAACAGAAAAAAGCAGGCCAGATGTTTCGAAAGAGTCCAGGGCTCGAAGACGACTTTATCATAAACATAAGAAAGAGATATTGCTTACATTGGTCATGTTATTCGAATCGCCCACTCCAGTCGGCAAGGTACTTGATGATGATGATGATAATGATTAGGATGATGATGATGATAATGAGTAAAACAGTTGTAATATGTTATTCTTTTTTCATGATAAGGCACACATTATAGATCTACAGAAACAGACAGAAACACAGCGCTAACTTGACAGTCATCCCTCTACTCCTAAAAATCACATCAGCGATCAGTCAGTGGGAGAACAATTATTCACAGCTATTAATTTGTTCACATCTGTCAAACATGGTTGAAAATAGAGTATATCACAGTTGTCCTCTCTTGACTTAAACTCGTAGTTTGTTTGCATGAACCGTAATAGAATTGTCGGTGATTAGTATAGTTAGTAATTATTCATTAATCTTTTTCTAAGCCACGCATTCGTTCACACAACACCTTCAGATCACCATCCAAAGCCCCAAGTTAAATATATGTGTTTTGTCGAAACACATAACTGTATAAATATGTACGATTTATTGAAGTATAGTATAGCTATGCAAACAACAAGGGAAAATAATGCATAGGTCGTGACTCACAAATACTTAAGTTAAACAATTATTCTCCATCTTGCGTTTTCGATCGCTGCATCCAAATGCCTACTATCGATGAGTAGTTAACTATTGGGCAGTTTATGCCAATTTTGTAAAAATGATCTTTACCTTAGTCTGGGTAGTTTAACTAGAATATTCTGAAGGTGTTTTTAGATAGATTAATATTTCTTCACTGTTGCTAATTAGTGATAAACGGAGCATTGGCGTATTTCGAACAAAGAGAAAAAAGCGATGCAAGGGGGAATAATTGAGATAATGATAGCACACCGTACGCGATGTTTATAATGTGCACGGATTCTCATTAAACGGAAATTATACGCCTAATAATGGGGAAGTAATGTCTCGTTTCTTTGCAAAATAACACCCCTTATGGTGATTATGCGGAACGTACATCCCCTGCCCACTTTTTTGGTGTCATGATTGCAAGTGTCACTGACAGCAGATGTGTCTGTTTTATCTTAGCAAGGGGCAATAATTAAAACGTTCTGCATAGGGGAAATAAATCTGTGTAAATCTAGGAACGTTTACGTTTATTGAATTGGCATAACTTTCGTCTCTACCTTTTAAAATAGAGTTTGCTGCCTCTGCAACAACCATAATATTTATCGCTACTTTTGCTATTACCCCTGCTGCTGCTGCTGCTGTTCAGCAGAAATACAACTTAAACTACAAGTAAATATATATTTTAGCCAATTTTAAAATCAAATATATAGTCGCCCTGACTCAAATCAATCAGTAATATTGTTTATACTTAATAATGATTAGGTTCCACGTCCTTTTAAGGATGCAATTTTTTGTTATTTGAAGCCCCACCCTGGCTTTTGCCAGGGGCCGCAATAGAGTCAGGCCATAAATATGGCCAATTGTCTGAACGCGGTTTCTGAGACCTCTCCACGGTGATCCTCATCCACATGATGGCACTTTGTGTCATCGGGTGTTTATCGCTTATGTGATGTCCTAGTGGGGTAGAAAGTCAGTCAGTCAGTCATTGTTTATACAGTCTATTCGTTTCTTTGAGGGATGCAGTTTTTCGGTATTGAAGCCGCAATATAGCCCGGCGATAAATATGGTCTAATGGCTGAACGCGGTTTCTGGGATCTCTCCACGGTGAACCTCATCCACCTGGTAGCACTTTGTGTCATCGGGAGTTTATTGCTGTCTGATGACCTGGTGGGGTAGAAATTCTGTCAGTCAATTCATCTCCTTAAGTAAAGTAAAGTAAAATAAAGATCCTTTTTCATGCCTTTGGCGCATCAGGCATATGGGAAGAGCACCCCATATTTTTACAGACAAATGGGCTGTAGTTGGGTAATGTTGTCAGCATTACGCTGGCCGTCTTTACTTCCCCAGAACAGCCATCCTGGTACCCATTTTAGGCTAGGTCGACCTGCAACGCCCCATACTATGATAAAATCCACGCAACTAGCAGTGGGTTTCGATCGCGGTACGATGGAATTACGAGTCGGACTAGCAACGCCTGAACAACGGACGCCACGTTCATCTCCTTAAGGAATGCAATTTTTTGCTATGCTGAAGCCCATCATGGCTCCTGCCAGGGGTCGCAATATAGCCCCCCAATAAATAGTGTCTAATGGCTGAACGTGGTTTCTGGGACCTCTCCACGGATGATCTTTATCCAAATGGATGTACTTTGTGTCATCGGGTGTTTATCGCTTGTGTGATGTCCTAGTGGGGTAAAAATCTACGACTGCTACTACTACTAATATTGTTTAAATAGCCTATACATCTGTTTGAGGGATGCATTTGTTCGCTGTGTTGAAGCCCTACACTGGCTCTTGCCAGGGGCCGCAATATAGCTCGGCGATAAATAAGGTCTAACGGTTGAGCGCGGTTTCCTGGACCTCTCCACGGGTAATCCTTATCCACATGGTGGTATTACAATAGAGTTCATGTCATCGGGTGTTTATCGCTTGTGGGATGTCCTAGTTGGGTAAAAAGTACTACTACTAATACTGTTAATATCATTACTCTCCTGCTGAGTGAATTTTTTCGTAATTTGAAGCCCCAACCTGAATATAGCTGGGCCACATTGGTTGCCATAACGACTGAACGCGGTTTCTGGGACCTCTCTACAGCGATCCTCATCCGCATGGTGGCACTTTGTGTCATCAGGTGTTTATCGCTTGTGTGATGTCCTCGTGGAGTATAACAAGCAAGCAATACTGTTAATGATACGAAGTTTGCTAATCCTAGTCGTTCCCATGTGGGATGTAATTTTGTGTTGTTTGAAGTCCCACCCTGGCTTTTGCCGGGAGCCCTGAATATAGCCGTTATATAAATATGGCCTAACGGCTGAACAGGGTTTCTGGGACCTCTTCAAGGGTGATCACCATCCGCATGGTGGCACTTTGTGTCACCTGGTGTCTATGGCTTTGTGTGATGTCCTGGTGGGGTCTTCTTCTTCTTCTTCTTCTTCTTCTTCTTCTTCACTTCCTCTTTTACCGCTGTGGGTGTCGAGGGAGATATAAGGTTCTGTTTCTAGCTCTTCTGGCTGCCTCGACCATAGGCACATCGTGCTGTTGTAGAGTTTCTCTGATGTTATCCTTCCATCTTGTTCTTGGTCTGCCCCGTGCTCTACGTCCTTCTTCTCTTCCCATGTATGCTTTGTATGGTATGGTGTCACAAGGCATTCTCTCTAAGTGGGCAAACCATTTCACTTGCTGTCTTTGTATGTAATCCAGAATTGGTTCTGTGCCGACTTGTTCTCTTATGATCTCATTTCTGATCTATCTCTTATGGTCACTCCTACAGCCCTTCTCAGACATCTCATTTCCGTGGTTACTAATTTTCTTTTATGGTTTTTTGTGAGTGACCATGTCTGGCACTGGTAGCACAGAGTTGGAATAAATATGCTTTGAATAAGATGTCTCTTTGTGCTGATTGGGATTGTCTTATGCTGTAAGAGGGGGGGGGGGGGGGGGGGGGGGGGGCTAGCTCCCAATACTTGGTTTGCTTTACTGCATCTAATGTCAATTTCTTTATCCAATTTCTCATCTTCGGTAAATGTAGTTCCCAGATATTTAAACTCAGATGCCTGTTTAATGCCTTTGTATTCTATTGTTATGTTTAGAGCTGTCTTCTTTTTTCCTATTGACATTACTTCTGTCTTTTCAGTGTTGATTCTCATATTATTTGTTTTACATTCTTCATTCATGGATGTTAGATGTTGTTGCAATTTCATGGCTGTATCTGCTATCAAGGCCTGGTCATCTGCAAAGAGTAATCGTTGATCTTACTAAGATCTTCATTCATGGGCTTGGCATTCTTGCATATACTGTCGATGTAGGTGATAAACAGCAGTGGTGATAAGACACACCCCTGGTGGGGTACAACATAAAATAGAACAGAATAGAATTTTGTAAATAACCAAAGTCGTCCCTATGTGGGACGCAATGTTTTCTCATATTAAAGCCCCACCCTGGCATACGTCAAGTTTACGTTGTACTGGTTTCTCGTGTGACCTGCCCTGGGTCTGTGGGTAGAGGGGTTTGAATTATGGCCAGTTCTACATGTTCCGGGGTCATAAAAGCTGCGTCGTCGTGTAGAATAAGCAAGCGACATCGGCGCTAAT
The DNA here is from genome assembly GCA_905116865.2 of Candidula unifasciata. Classification (NCBI taxonomy): domain Eukaryota; kingdom Metazoa; phylum Mollusca; class Gastropoda; order Stylommatophora; family Geomitridae; genus Candidula; species Candidula unifasciata. The sequence continues at coordinate 83,220 of CAJHNH020000715.1, read as the reverse complement.
GTAATTAAAGGGAAGACAACATCACACCCCTCCGACGTAGATGAGATTGAAAAAGTATGAATAAAAGGTCAGGTAGTGTGCAGAGGGGTCGGGAAACGTGAACAGGACCAAAAAAAGCTAATAGAGAAAACACCAGGATTTCAGATTCCTGAAGTTTTATTGGGAGAGGACTTTTCTCAGTTCCATTTTACTAGGGACTCTACTCAGGAAGGTAAATAAGGTTACATTTTAATTTATTTCATCTAATTGTTTTTGTATTTATCAATTATAGTCTTTGACAGTATATACATTATTTTACACAAGGTTAGTTGCGTATCCTTTACAGGACGTTGCAGAACCAACCCCAACAGCCCCTGGCTGTTGTGTGGTTTTTCTAGGCAAATTTACGTCTAGTAGTTTTCCATTACTTTCGGCACGGTCGGCATTCTTGATACCACTGTCGAAACAACGCAAGGTCCATGGCCTGCAGCTGGGATCGAACCCGGCATCCCAGCATTACGAAGCGTTTGCATCGACTTGCCACAAAGCCGACTATTTGACACAACCCTAGCAAAATATAATATGCTCATAACGGAAGCAATTTTGTTTTAGTTATTCTTCCTGTAATTGGATTGGAACAATTAGTTTGATATACGCACTGTTAGATGTACCTAATCTTTTGTATACACACTGTTTGGTATACATACTTGTTGGAATACTTACTGTTTGGTATACGACCAGCGATCAGGAACGGATAAAGTACGTATACCGAGGTACCACAGTGTTTTCTAAACTAAAATATATAGGATAATTTTTTCAGCATGTGGACCAGTTGCTTTCACTATCGACCTTTATCCATAGGGAGCCGTCGTGGTGTAGTGGCTAGAGGCTTCTCCTCGGTTGAGAAGGTTGTGGGTTCGGGTTTAGACGTAACCAGACATTGTTTCAAAAACGACATTGGTTCCCAGGTCTGTTCAGCCTTGAGAGGGTACCAGGTATAGTGATGGGAATGAAAGGCTGACCACATTCCCCACAGAGTGTTGATTGGTCTATAAAAGATGTCTAGCCCTATATGCCAAATACGACTGGAGGCGTGGAGAAGGTTCGCTCACCCTTCCTCCCCAGATAAACCACAGAATTCTGAATTTTTTCTGGTATCTATTTTCTATTTTACAAATAAAAAGACGATTGAATTTTCTAGAAGATTCTTGAGAATAAATTAAACTTTTTCCTACCTATATAGGATTTCTTCGACAAGGCGAGAATCTCGCACTCACTAGCCGGTAATCTCGCTGAGCAAAATGACTGTTTTGTCATCGTGCTGTCAGTTGTCATGGAAACAGAAAGATTTATTTACCCGTATTTTACAAAAATATCAAAATTTTTAGTTTGTAATTTTCTTCCAGACTGGAGACGGAAAGTTGATAGAATGGTTGCTCTTTCCATTTCTTTCCCATGTTCTTATAAACTATTTAAAACCTGACAACCAGCAACCATCAAAGAAACTGTCCATAAATCGCAAAACTCACAGAAACACAGTTTTAACGAGAAGTAACAGTATACGTTGACAAAATCCCGATCGAATGCAAAATAAAAAGAAAAAAGAAACATTACGTTCTGAGCTTATGCAATCTTGAGGAAGCCATTGTGTTGTAGCGGCTGGGCACTAGCCTGCGAATTGAAAGATCCTTTTTTTTCAGGTCCTAATGACGCCGTTGTTTTTTTTTTTTTTTTAAATTAATGCTTAATGCTCCTTAAGGCAAGCAAAATGGTCCTTTGGTGCAATCTAGACTACTGTATGTAGATTAAATGTTGCGCATACTAGAACAGTAGAAAAATATTGATTACCCTGAAAACAATATTTGTGACCCACTTATTAGCAGAGTCGGGACGATTTACAATGGATTTTGACTTCAGTCGCATAATTAACGACTCGACTTACGTTTTTGACCTGCGACTCGTGACTCGACTTGCAACTTGTAGCTTCGAAGAATTGCTACGACTTCTTCTTTGTTGCCGACCTTGGCTCCCAGGTCAACCCAGCCTTGAGTGGGTACCGGGTGCAGTCCCGGGAAGTAGAGGCGGCCGGCGTGATGCTGACCAAATCATCCATCTTGTGCCGATTGGTCTAAAAAAATATAGGTCTAGCCCTATATGCCATATACGCCAAATGGCATTCTTCGTTGCCGGGCACTGTTAGGTTTGGCAATTAGGGTCACAGTTTAAATTCTACATGAAATTTTTTTTCCTACTTTAGGAAATGGTCCGGAGGTGCAAGGGTGGCTCAATACGGTGGTACTTCGGAATTCAAACACTTCAAGATTCAAAGTACTTGGAATCCGAGCGAAATTTTTAAGTAAGCCATGCAAATTAAATCTGAAATAAGTAATAATAGAATACTTAACCCCTGGCAGGCGCTAGAAACAGGAAGAGGGGAAAGTTGAAATTGCAACCGCTGATATTCAAGATATTTTGACCATGATGTCGATAGAAATCTGGTTAACAGGTGTGTCAGCTTAGGTAATAATAATATTATCAAACGTTTTTTTTTTTTTAAGAATTAAAAATGGTCGTCAACAGCAGAGCACTTTAGATCGCTGGCTCTAAAAAAAAACTATGAATACTAAAACCCTCAACAAGTCTTGAAAGACTATGATATGAAACAACAGAAAGGATTCCTAATGTTATCATGGAAGATGGTTAACTTTTACAACTGTAGTCTTCCTACCCCCTTCCCCCCCCCCTCTCCCCCCCCACCACCCACTCTCATCCCACTTCTACATGTGTAAAGTTTGCGTCACTAGTTTTTTTTTTTTATTATCAAGTTGCAATGAATGTCATGTTTTGTTCATCTTATCATTTGTGTTCCCTATACCTTAGTCATCCCGTTGTGGAATGCAATTTTTAGTTTTTTTGAAGGTCTATCCTTTCTCTTGCCAGGAGCCGCAATAAAGCCAGGAAATTAATATAGCCTAATGGCTGAACGCAGTATCCGGGACCGCTCCACGGGTGATCCTCATCAACATGGTGGCACTTTGTGTCATCGGGTGTTTATCGCTTGTGTGATGTCCTTGTATGGTAAAAGTACTGCTACTTCAACTACTACTACTACTACGACTACTACTACTACTACTACTACTACTACTACTACTACTACTACTACTACTACTACTACTACTACTACTACTACTACTACTACTACTACTACTACTACTACTACTACTACTACTACTACTACTCATTTCTGTGTCCGTATTCTGCTTTGTGCCGCTAAGCGTCCCAAGTCAACAGATAACCGGATTACGAGATTAGGGGGTGCTCGATTTTCCAGGATGCCATGAATTTTTTCTGTTTCAATCAATCTGTTGCTCAGTGACTTCTTCAATCCATTTTCTTCTCGGTAACCCGCTACACCTTCGTGTTTCTACTTTCTTTGCAGACGTAGTTGGTTATAAATAATATTATTTATGTCTTTATTCAAATGACTATTGGAAAAGGGGGCAGAGGAGGGTTTGATATTTGAATTTGCTGGACTCTGGAACCGTTTAATTCAGTTTTCAAGTGTGTGTGTTTTTTTTTTTTTTCAAGAGAAAAGCTGCCTCGGAATTTTTTCGATCTGAAATTCGATCGCCGTCTCTGAACAGATTAGGTATGAATTCTAAGCTGTCACTGTGTATCTAATACACCTTATTAAGCGAGTGCCCTACTTATTTTCCCGATATACGAAAAATACTTCAAAGACAACAGGTTATGGATTCATAAAAATATAGATTTCAATAGTTTTCACTTGCGTAATTCAACACATGATTATTGACTCATCGATTATCTTAATCTCTCTTCCAGCGGTAATGAAATCAGCGTGGCTACAGAGATTTAAAGTTGAGATATTTCTGCTTAATTCAGACCAACCTATATAAGAAAACGGATCCAAATTAGGCCGTATTGATCCGCCCCTCAAAACAAAACGAGATGAAAATCCATAGAACTGACTTCTCCACAGTTATATCCTAGGCTAAAATTTGGCGTCGCTTTCTTAATGATGTCTCAGGTCACAGATAATAAGTACTATGTGTAAAGTGGAAACTCTAAGAAAAGAACATTTTCGTTCTTGAAAAGTTGTAAAGAGGGTTTAACCCTCCCCAATAAAATTAGTTCATCTTGTATCATAAAGTGAAGAATATTTTAATGGCGGGTCAGTGTACACAGAAATCGTAATGATTTCATAAGGACTATTTTGTATCTGAAATTACTTTACCGGTGTCACAAAGGGACCATTACTTAAGAAAATACGCGGAAGGTTACAACATGGATGAGATCTTCTATTTGGAGAGCCGCTGGAGTACAAATTCAGTGAAGGCTGAAATGAAACCAGTCGTAAATTTAATTAAAGAGCAATCTGTGACATGGTCAGATCTTCTGGTAAAAATGTCTTGTGCCACGGCGAATGGAAGCCAGTGAGTAAAATCCAGGTCAGTTTACATAACATTTTTTTTAGGTAACTGGAAGGGGAGAGAGAACAACTCGTTGAAGTGTGTATATATGTGTGTTGTGTGTGCGCGCATGTATGCAGATACAGAGATGGTACTCCAGAAACCAGAAATGTATAAGCCCATATCTTTTCTGTAATCTTCTTCTTCTTCTTCTTCTTCTTCTTCTTCTTCTTCTTCTTCTTCTTCTTCTTCTTCTTCTTCTTCTTCTTCTTCTTCTTCTTCTTTCTCTTCTTCTTCTTCTTCTTCTTCTTCTTCTTCTTCTTCTTCTTCTTCTTCTTCTTCTTCTTCTTCTTCTTCTTCTTAATAGATTATCTATATCTGCAATGTTGTCTCTAGTATGAACTTTACTGTTGATGCGAGAATGATGCCTATGATGCCAAAGTCATATATACAGGCGCACACAAATGTCATGGTGGACAGTTCGGTCCCATATACCAGTGCGTCGATCTAGCTTACCAGAATAATTAAAATTAGTTGCTGAAGTCGGAGGCAACCAGCCAGAAAGCGCACCATAAAAATCAGGATGTCAAGCACAAAAGCTATTGGAAATAAACCTATATCTTTAAATTTGATTTGTTTCTCTTGTAAACTGTTTGCGGGTGGCGTTAACGCCGTGATTAGAGGTTTACGCGCCGCCTCGTTGTGCTTAGGGTTCAAATTCGCACCGGATTTATCCGCAATATCACATCCGTCCCATGGGGACCCAGCTTTAATAGGTAACAAGTACAGTCCTTGGAAGTGAAGCCGGTGGACGTGAATTCGACCACATAACCAACCTAGTGCGGATTGGTCTATGAAATAAAGGTCTGGCCCTTTATGCCCAATACACTAAAGGTGAGGGTGTAAAAGTCTTTTACTTTATTTTATCACATCTGTCACCTGCACTTTGCTGATAATCTCCGTGTACTCAATTCATACAGAGTTGACTTAAAGATTCCAGATCAAATAAAAGATCTGCCTCGACTGGGATTTGAACACGTGGATATGGGGTCTGTAGGCAAGAGAAACCGACACTGCAGGTCTGTAAATATATGGAATGCTCTCCCCATATGCCTGATGCGCCTAAGGCGTAAAAAGGGAACTTTAATTCTCCTTTACATGTACTGTTGTCGTTATTTCTCCTCATCATGTACTGTTGTCGTTATTTCTCCTCATCATGTACTGGTGTCGTTATTTCTCCTCATCATGTACTGTTGTCGTTATTTCTCCTCATCATGTACTGTTGTCGTTATTTCTCCTCATCATGTACTGTTGTCGTTATTTCTCCTCATCATGTACTGTTGTCCTTATTTCTCCTCATCATGTACTGTTGTCGTTATTTCTCCTCATCATGTACTGTTGTCGTTATTTCTCCTCATCATGTACTGGTGTCGTTATTTCTCCTCTTCATGTACTGTTGTCGTTATTTCTCCTCATCATGTACTGTTGTCGTTATTTCTCCTCATCATGTACTGTTGTCGTTATTTCTCCTCATCATGTACTGGTGTCGTTATTTCTCCTCATCATGTACTGTTGTCGTTATTTCTCCTCATCATGTACTGTTGTCGTTACTTCTCCTCATCATGTACTGTTGTCGTTATTTCTCCTCATCATGTACTGTTGTCGTTATTTCTCCTCATCATGTACTGGTGTCGTTATTTCTCCTCATCATGTACTGTTGTCGTTACTTCTCCTCATCATGTACTGTTGTCGTTATTTCTCCTCATCATGTACTGGTGTCGTTATTTCTCCTCATCATGTACTGTTGTCGTTATTTCTCCTCATCATGTACTGGTGTCGTTATTTCTCCTCATCATGTACTGTTGTCGTTATTTCTCCTCATCATGTACTGTTGTCGTTATTTCTCCTTATCATGTACTGGTGTCGTTATTTCTCCTCATCATGTACTGTTGTCGTTATTTCTCCTCATCATGTACTGGTGTCGTTATTTCTCCTCATCATGTACTGGTGTCGTTATTTCTCCTCATCATGTACTGGTGTCGTTATTTCTCCTCATCATGTACTTTTGTCGTTATTTCTCCTCATCATGTACTGGTGTCGTTATTTCTCCTCATCATGTACTGGTGTCGTTATTTCTCCTCATCATGTACTGGTGTCGTTATTTCTCCTCATCATGTACTGGTGTCGTTATTTCTCCTCATCATGTACTGTTGTCGTTATTTCTCCTCATCATGTACTGGTGTCGTTATTTCTCCTTATCATGTACTGTTGTCGTTATTTCTCCTCATCATGTACTGTTGTCGTTATTTCTCCTCATCATGTACTGGTGTCGTTATTTCTCCTCATCATGTACTGGTGTCGTTATTTCTCCTCATCATGTACTGTTGTCGTTATTTCTCCTCATCATGTACTGTTGGGGTGAAAGTGAAAAAAGGGGAGTGGGGGCCCTTAAAGTGTTTTACATATTCTATAAGAACTTGTTAATTTTTCTTTCTGGAACCTGCAGTGGGAATAGACACAAACCAAAGTTGTCTCAAAAAACAGTATTCTGACGCAAGAGACCGAGAGTGAGTGAGTGACTTTCTACCCCACTAGGACATCACACAAGTGATAAACACCCGATGACACAACGTGCCACCACGTGGTTGACGATCACCGTGGAGAGGTCCAAGAAACCGCGGTCAGTCATTTGGCCATTTTTATGGCCTGCCTATATTGCGGCTCCTGGCAAAAGCCAGAGTGGGGCTTCAAATAACAAAAAAATTACGTCCTGAAAAGGACGTCAGGACTTGAAGCAAAACAATAAACACAAGAGACCGAGAGAAAAGATGCTGGACAGTCTGACATTATTGCATGGAGGGTCATCTGTGTCCGAGTTGATTGAAAGTACACGAGACAGAAGGTTGTCGATAGACATGACTACCAACGCCATACGGCATGAATTTTAAGAAGAAGAAACAGATGAAGGTGGCTTGGGCTTAGGATTCTTCGTTGTATTCTTTTTATGAAGTTGTAAACCAACATTTGCATTTGTTGTTGTTTGTGATTTTACTAGACTAATGTCCCTTTGCTAGTTTATACTGTTTCCGCAACTGTCGGCGCCACGTTAGTTTTTTTCAGCGCCGTGAAAATTTCAGTGGTTCATTAATCAATCAAACAACAGTATGCTTTCTATCTCTTTTCTATTCCAGGCACTGCCTAATTCCCGCGTGAAGTGTTAATTAACTCCTTATACCTCATAGTTTGAATGCTTATTTCTGTTTCAGATATTGACATGTTTGGATACTTCCATTCTAACTCACGTCACACAAACATGGTATCTGTATTTAATGTGGCTAAATTAGTCCACGGTTAGGGTTAGTGGTAAGGTAGGTTAGGATTAGTGGTAGCTTTAGGATTTTAGTGGTAAGGTTAGCTTTAGGATTAGTGGTAAGGTTAGCTTTAGGATTAGTGGTAAGGTTAGCTTCAGGATTANGGAAATTAATAAAGCCTAATGGCTGAACGCAGTTTCCGGGACCGCTACACGGGTGATCTCATCAACATGGTGGCACTTTGTGTCATCGGGTGTTTATCGCGTGTGTGATGTCCTGGTAGGGTAAAAGTACTGCTAATACTACTACTACTACTACTACTACTACTACTACTACTACTACTACTACTACTACTACTACTACTACTACTACTACTACTACTACTACTACTACTACTCATTTCTGTGTCCGTATTCTGCTTTGTGCTGCTAAGCGTCCCATGTCAACAGATAACCGGATTACGAGATTAGGGGGTGCTCGATTTTCCAGGATGCCATGAA
>CAJHNH020000715.1:55000-70000 GCA_905116865.2 Candidula unifasciata | reverse complement strand
GGTTAGCTTTAGGATTAGTGGTAAGGTTAGCTTTAGGGTTTGTGGTAAGGTTAGCTTTTGGGTTAGTGGTAAGGTTAGCTTTAGGATTAGTGGTAAGTTTAGCTTTAGGGCTAGTGGTAAGGTTAGCTTTAGGGTAAGCATTAGTGTTAACTTTTAGGGTTAGGGTTAGCGTTAGGGTTAGAGTTAGGTTAGTGTTAAGGTTTAGGGTTAGGGTTAGCGTTATGGTTTATAGTTTCGTTTATGGTTTAGGGTCAAGAATACAGTTAGCAAAATACACATTATATAACTCAAGAACGTCGAAATAAAGCAAAGGAGGAAAAAATTCTTGATATCACGTGATCTGTTTTAACTATACTGTGAACTCTCTGATTGGGGTGATTTAAAAGTGAAGTACGCTGTTGTTAACAAGAACTAGTCGGTATTTATTTATTTATTGTATTACTCTGCAGTTATATTTCACACATAGATGGCGCTATTTGTCTCTCAGATATCATGGATAGAATATAATCTAGTACCTTTAACTTATCAACGTTCGGTTTAGGGTTACTGATAGATGTTTATTGTTGCACTATTCCCCAGTTTTATATTGCAGTGCCCTTTTTGACTGTTCTCATTCGTCTATTCTCATGGTGTGGCAAATATAGGACCATCTTCTCTGTCATATAACTGTTGTTACCAGTGGGTGCCCAGCTACTTCTCATATTTCTTTACCCGTCTAACATTAATCTAATTTTATGTGCATCTTTTCCCCTCAGAAGTTTGTTTTCGAATGCACTTAGTCATCGTTCCATACTTCTCGGAATACCAGTAGTTGAAAGGACGAAAGATGTGATAGTGAGAAAAATGTTTCAAGTCCCTCTACATTATGTTCTTCTTCTATTTCTTCTTCGCGTTCACCAGCTGTAAACTCTGGCGGAATGTTCAGGTCTTTCATCCACTTTCTGACTGCAGGCCTGTCCCGGAACTTGAGTGTTGCGTATGCATCCGTTTCACAGATCTGACTCATTTGTATGCAGACTGCTGGTTCATTGCCTCTCAGGCAGACGCACTCCGACTTCGAAGAAAGCTCCTAATTAGTCGACTCTTACAACATGCTTTTGGGTAGGCAGTGGTTCAGTTCTGGTTTTCCCTATAATAGAGTCCCGAAACCCACACGGGGATATTAAGTTATTGAAACAAATGCGCCTATTTCACTTTGGGTATTCACACATACAAGAATCTAGATGTAGTAGAAGACATGCTTTCTCGCCTTGACACATGCCGAGTTTGTGTATTTTAAATAATTACTGACTGAACGTGAGACAGAATTCCCTAGGTTTTCTATCCGCTTTTTGCTTAACAGCATGGGGAAATTTACTGTGTGGCAGGTAATTTTCTAGATATCACACTGAGACAGAGAAACTGTGAAAAGTTGCTTTTTGTTTTGTTTTAAATATACTAGTACTACCACCTAAGAAACTAATTTTCTTGTGTCTGTTTGCGCATCCTAAATCTGCCAACTGTTGGCTGTAAATTATTATGCCATCAGTGTAACGTTCTTCTTTAAATACATCGAAATCGCGGCTTAGGAATCTGTTTTGTGACGAAATTACATTTTAAGAAGGTAGGGGTGTCGGCTCCAGGCTTTAACCCCCATCCTGGAGGACTAGATTATCAAGAAATTTAACACACTTAAATGCCTGGGGTGTATTGAAGGAATGCCAGATGACAGAAAGGTAAAACATATATACACCAGTGATTCCCAAAATGTGCGCCGCGGCGCCCTGGGGAGCTGCGATCTCAACAGTAAATTTTTTTTTCACAGCGGCAACGCGAAATATTCGAAGAAACACGAGTAAAAGAATTTTTTTTTTTTAAATCTCTCTTACATATGAATAGTCATACTTTTACATAGGTAAGGCCGCTGTGAAAAAAAAAAAAGATTTAATTGAGTCAACTAGAGAGAAAAATAAAAGGGATAATAATTATCGGAAGCAGAGATTTGCCACTCTTTAAAACAATAAGCCATCCTATCTGCCATATGAATTGTCAAAGTTGTGCTCTAGTGAGGTATAGTTTGAGGCGCGGGCGCGCGCACACACACACACACACACACACACACACACACACACACACACACACACATATATATCTTATAAATGCATTGCATTCTATGTGCATAGTCCCTTTCAATCTATCCAAATTTGAGGAAGAGGATTATGCTGTGTTTCGTTTACACACACACACACACACACTCACGAAGAGAGACAGAGAGAGAGAGAGAGGTATATCGACTAACAAACTTGGTTCGTTCGTGACTGTGCGTTGTATCTCGAACTGTTCGTATCTCTAAGACCACTTTCCTATTCCATATCACGGGAAATCAACTAATCCGTTGTCAGAAAATTTGTCTGGTTACCCCATCTCTGCTGTTATTTGTCCACATACAGTTGAATCTGAGTTTGTTAACTTGTGTTTGTAAATTTCTTTTAAGACAAAGGTATAAATCGAATATGCATGCAAGCTAAAATAAGTACCAGTATAGCTTTCCTCGGGAGGTAAAGACGGTCGGCGTGATGCCAACCACATTACCCAACTAGTGCCGATTTGTCTGTACAAAATATGGGATACTCTTCCCATATGCCAGATGCGCCTAAGGCGTGAAAACTGATCTTTACTTTTTACTTAAATGCATGCAAAACCCAAGTTCTATAGCAACACAAAAGTCCACAAGTGGATGAGCAACCAAATTTTTCCGGATGGACTTTACAGAAGGTCAGCGGTAATAATAATAATAAGAAGTTACCTACGTTACCAGATTATTTTATCTTTGTCCTCATTTGCTTTCTGTCCACTAATTTCTCTAGCAGCCCCCAAATTCTCGAGCCTACTTTCTCTTACTGTTCGTTAAAACACACAGAACCCAAGTAAACTTACCAAAAAAAAAAAAACAAAATTACACAAATCTGGAACAAAAATGAAAAATTTGCTTCATTCAAAACAAGATAGTTTATCTTGAAAAATACTGGCTATCTCTATGGTAGTGACAAAATTAATGATCTAATGGCTATGAATCCATATTTATATATATTTATGGCTCAGAACAGTGTTTCCCAAACTTTTCTTAATCGCGGTGAATTTTTTTTTTTTAGTAATAATTTTTCCACGGCGCCCTAACCTAAGTAAAAATATGACTATTTGTATGTAAAAGATCCACACACAAAAAATTATTTTTATCTTCGAATATTTCGCTGCTCTACTGTAAAGATGTCGCGGCGCCACTGTGAGTTTGGGAATCATTGGCTTAGCGTATTATTCCCAGTAGGCACCGTGGAAAGGAAACAGGTTTCAACAGTAACTACAAAGTTGTTAAAACATTAACACGGTCATTTACATTTAGACAATGTTTGTGTAAAATGTCCAGATAAACGCTATGCATTTCTGATATTGTTAGAGACACGAAGACACAGACAAATCCTCACACAGACAGGGAGGTGGGCTGGAAGTCTAGCTCGCAGTCTATTTGGCAGACAGACGGGAAGTGTGACAAACATATATATATATATATATATATATATATATATATATATATATATATATATATATATATATATATATATATATATATATATATATATATATATAGACAGAATAGTAGGTAGGCGGGTAGGTAATAAAGACAGACAGACAGACAAGACCGACAAGACAGACAAGAAGACAGACAGACAGACAGACAGACAGACAGACAGACAGACAGACAGACAGACAGACAGACAGACAGACAGACAGACAGACAGACAGACAGACAGACAGACAGACAGACCGACCGACCGACCGACCGACCGACCGACCGACCGACCGACCGACCGACCGACCGACCGACCGACCGACCGACCGACCGACCGACCGACCGACCGACCGACCGACCGACCGACCGACCGACCGACCGACCGACCGACCGACCGACCGACCGACCGACCGACCGACCGACCGACCGACCGACCGACCGACCGACCGACCGACCGACCGACCGACCGACCGACCGACCGACCGACCGACCGACCGACCGACCGACCGACCGACCGACCGACCGACCGACCGACCGACCGACCGACCGACCGACCGACCGACCGACCGACCGACCCGACCGACCGACCGACCGACCGACCGACCGACCGACCGACCGACCGACCGACCGACCGACCGACCGACCGACCGACCGACCGACCGACCGACCGACCGACCGACCGACAGACAGACAGACAGACAGACAGACAGACAGGCAGGCAGGCAGGCAGGCAGGCAGGCAGGCAGGCAGGCAGGCAGGCAGGCAGGCAGGCAGGCAGGCAGACAGACAGACAGACAGACAGACAGACAGACAGACAGACAGACAGACAGACAGACAGACAGACAGACAGACAGACAGACAGACAGACAGACAGACAGATAGATAGATAGATAGATAGATAGATAGATAGATAGATAGATAGATAGATAGATAGATAGATAGATAGATAGATAGATAGATAGATAGATAGATAGATAGATAGATAGATAGATAGATAGATAGATAGATAGATAGATAGATAGATAGATAGATAGATAGATAGATAGATAGATAGATAGATAGATAGATAGATAGACAGATAGATAGATAGATAGATAGATAGATAGACAGACAGACTATTCTTCAGCTTGCAACTGATACATGTCAACCTATTATTGGCTACTGAGGAAGGAGACGGAACATGTTTAGGAATGGCCCAAGTGCAGTGAATTTAATACGTGATTTATTCATTCGTTGATTCAGATAATACCATCTAACAGATAGTAGTTTTTAAAATGTATAGATAATGCAAGCTTGAAGTAACAAACACTACAACAATGAAGACTGGAAACACGAGTGGAGGGAGAGTACGGCACGCGCCAAAATGCAAACAAAGTTTCGGCAGGGGTCTTTGTCAACAGGAAAAATTACCTTATACTCAACATATCAACATACACAAAAAACATGAAACGGGAAATGCGAAAAAAAAAAAAAAAAACAATGAACAGGATGTACTATTACGAAGCAAATAATTTATAAAAGCAAATGTTGTCTTGACACAGGTTTGGCGTAGGCGTGTTTTCGTTTTTCTCCGTTAAGCAAGCATTTCTAGTAATACTTTGTGTTAAAGTTAGTAGTTTAGTAATATCGGCACGACTGCAGCCACTCTTAGTTTCCCCCTTCACGTGAACTAGTCTGACGTTTTATTGTGTAACTTAATCTGTTTATTTTTAAGACATTTTAAAGAGTATATATAATTCAAATGTTAGCGTCTAGATTAAAAACAGACCACTACAAACAGGAGAAATATTAAATGTGAAGTACACTTCAATTCTTGTGTGATTCCAGTACTAACCTATGGATGCGAGAGCTGGAAATCAACGAAAACTCTAGACACAAAATTAAACAGTTTTGAAAATAAATGCCTTAGAAGAATACTAAATTTCAAATGGTCAGATTTCCGAACCAATACACAAATAAGGCAAGAATCCAGGCAAGAGTATGTGTCTAATTTTATACGAAAACGCCGCTGGAACTATGTCGGCCACGCCCTTAGAATGGATAAATCAAGACTTCCTTACCAAGCCCTCATTTGGACACCACAGGGGAAAAGATCTCGTGGAAGACCAAGGGAAACCCTACGTAGAACTATCATCAGGGAAGGCTCGCTCATAGGCCACTCAAACATCCAAGACCTACTACAGATTGCAACGGACCGCCGCCTAACATGTGATGTTCAGCATCAGACATGTGCATAAAAAATAAAGGACCTATTTTTATGCCAGGAAATGATGCAAGCCTCATATTGTTCTAGACAAATCGGCACACGCTGAGTTCTGAGGTGATCACGCCGGCCACATTTGCTTCCCAGAACAGTACTACCTAGTAACCATGGATAAGGCTGGGGCAAGGCTATATCTAAAGTCAGTTTTGACAGAAGTTCCAAAACGATGCGGATTTGAACCTAAGACCTTTGAATCGACAGGCAAGCGTTTAGCCACAACACCACACCATCTCCAAATTAAAGACACATTGTCTTCAGGACATACTCTTCGTCACGATTTAGCAAAATGCTCTACAAAGTACGCACTACAAGAATGATGATGATGATGATGATAAAAATACATACTATTTTGCATTACTGATGTTATTCCACCGTTCTAGAGGGCTGCATAGTCCCAGGTTCATGATTCACTCCCCAGTAAGAGCTGGGATTTTTTTTCACGGGGACTTGAACTTGGTTAGATTGAACGCCCGTGTGCGTAAAAATTCCCGTGGCCTTTGGAAATCGACAAGATTAGCCTAACGGCGCATCCTGGGCAAAATTTGGACTTAAAAATCTACCCACAGTATTTCAACATTCTAGCCGGGGCTACAGAGCCTGTGCACTGTGCTGAGCTTCTTCGGACTCAGACCTGAGTTGGAAGAAGAACGGAGCACTTATGGGCTATTAACCTTGTGCCATAATGCTGATCCGTTGTTCAAACCGCAAACCTCAAACCTCCCACCGTTCTGGATAGTCGTTGATACACTTCTAGCTGTAGAGCAGGATACTTCTAGAAATTGATACAATTTAACATGTGTTGTAGACTAGTAGAATGAAAGAAAGCGGCGAGTAAACCTAAGCAGGAACAACTATATTTCAACGACTGTATCACACCTTTCAAAGGAATAGTATTTAAAAAATAAAATCAATGGCATTGCCAAGCCTCTCAGCAGAAAGATGGCAGTGTTGAAAGAAGAAATAGACAGAATCTACAGTTTATTATCAACCAAATCTAAAATACACAAAGGTCTTTTTGGCAAAACTATAGTGTGTTTATTCTGTCCTCATCTAGACTCGAAATTATTCCGTAAAATATTTGTCCTGGCATTGCTACCAGATTGGACTTGTCTCCTGTCTGCGAGTCCGCGCATTTTCTTTCTGACTGGAAAGTCTCCAAACGATCCATCCTATTTAATGTGCCTCTCATCAGTCAAACTAGAGGCTAAGTCTTTCTCGGTCTTAGTAAAGACTTTGTTTATGATTTCCCAACCGTTAGCGTTTTTGTTTGGTTTTTCACCGATTATGATATTGGTCTTTTGGGCACCCGTGTGTTCGTTCTTTCAGTCTGTTTGCTGTCTCGGTGAAGATAAAGATGTGGTTCACAAATGGATGGATGGGTACTAGAGGAAGACGGTTTTAGCAAACATACTCTGTACTGACCAACCATACCCAAAATTTACTATATTTCCACCCTACCACGCTTTCTCCCAACTACCACCCTAATTACTTATCATTATACATACGATTTTCTGGCCAACCCCGTTCTAGACATGAGAAATGGAAATAGTTTGTCCACGTCATGAGAATGAATCTTGATATACCTGCCAAAACGGCTCTTACATGGACACCAGAGGGAAAGAGAAAGAAAAGGCACCCAAAAACAACACGGAGACGAACAAGGGACAGTGACCCGAATGCGGCATTTCTGACATGGAAAACTGCAATGAAGATTGCACAGAACA
Source organism: Candidula unifasciata (assembly GCA_905116865.2). Lineage (NCBI taxonomy): Eukaryota > Metazoa > Mollusca > Gastropoda > Stylommatophora > Geomitridae > Candidula > Candidula unifasciata. The sequence goes on along the minus strand of CAJHNH020000715.1, from coordinate 62,466 downwards.
GGAAAGTATGGAAAGTCCTTCTCTGAAACCTCATGTGCTACTAGGCATAAAAATAATTGATGATGATGATACATACTTTTTTACCACTCTACCTACTTACCACCATACCTGTTTACCATCCTGATGAACTAGAAAAAGTAACAACAGATGGCAAGGTACCAGGAAGGAGGGGCAGGGGCTGACCTACACGAAGATGGGAACAGGATATATTTTGAAAGAGCATGAGGCGGGAGAACTGGCGAAAGACTGAGTTTCTCTTTGGCAGCAGACCGTGAAAAGAGCGACGTTCTGCAAAGGACCTGCTACATGCTGATGGTGATGATGATGGCTTACTTTTGTCATTGGTTTAAATTTTGATTAACAGAAGCGATTTGCACATGTTAAGACACTGGTATTGTGACGCGATGCTCTCACATACATGCTTTGAGAATTGCCAGAAAGAAAGAATAGAGAAAAAGTATGGAATACGGTTTTGGCTTCACAATAAAGGCATTGAGTAAGTACCTGGAGCATCAGTGATGACTCTCATACTTCACAACATGCGGCATGGCACATGATGATAATGACTATTTTGGCATGTCGACGGTTATTAGAACTCCATAGAAACATGTATACACACATCATCAGCATCATATAGCAGGTCCATTGCAGAACGTCGCTCGGTCTTCCACAAGTTCTCCCGCCTCATGCACTTCATACTAAAAGAGTCATCTTATATCCTGTGCCCATCTTCGTGTCGGTCGGCCCCTGCCCCTCCTTCCTGCTACCATGCCTCCTGCTATAATCTTTTTCCAGTCAGTCGTGGCGCTTGATGTGACCAAAATATTTCAGCTTCCGAGACAGGATGCTGTTTATTAGCCAATCTTCCTTGATGTTCAGATCTTTCAAGATGTCAGTATTTCTCCTCTTCTTTGTACAAGATGTACACACACATACATGAACAAAAAAGGAGCATCGGTATTGAAAAAAGCACATATTCATACCATAGACAAACATTGAAACAAACACAATCACAACTCAACACACATAGATGTGTAAAATTTTCACACATTCACGCACACATACACATACTCATACACAACATACACACACGCACACAGTTGCCTTGCTCATACAGTTTCACCATCTTCTTCTTTGTCATCTGAAAATCATAAAAACCAAATGATCACATGACCCGTTCTGGGTGTAGCATAAAATCATATCAAGAAGTTTTCCAGCCACTTTATTCCAATATTTGGATCAATTTTCCATCCTGGCTTCCAAAACGTCAAGTTGATACTTGTAGCTCCGTCTATTCTGGCTTTTATCGCTCGTGATGTAACTTTACCCTCTCCTGTCTGTTGGTAGCTTCTTCTGCTCCGTTGACTGAAGCGATGATCAGAAAGGGTAATCGACTGTCAGGTCTTGGCTCAATGTAAAGGTATTTCAGACGGAACAAGAGACAAGAATTACCGACCGTACACTATGTTTTCTGCATCGCATAGTTATTGACATCAAGTATATTGACATCAAATACCATAGCTATTATTGCATCATGATGTTGTGGCATTTACAACACGGCTGTTGACATATACTGGTTAAATTCCACATATGTTTATATGTAATGGTTTTATCAAAAAGCTGTTGACATACACTGGTTATAGCATACATCTGTTGACATATACTGTTTATAGGGCGCATCCTATGACATAGTGTGGTTATAGCGTTTAGCTGTTAACATATAAATGATTTGTGCTCCAGTTATTGACATATTATAGCTACAGCTTACACAGTTGACATTTACTGTTTATAGCACACACCTGCAGAAAGTGATTGCGACGCATAATTTTTGTTACCTACAGGTATAAGCAATCTATATCTCATAGCTGTTGACATAGAATCTCTATGCTAAACAGCTGTTGATATATAATTGATGTACCAAATAATAGATGACATATATCGTCTTGTATACACATCAATTTACAAAAAGCGTTTTGTTTTCTTCCACACATGTGTAAAATATAACGTATTTACCATGTCTTTACTACATAGCACGTCTTTACTACATATCACGTCTTGGCTATCCTCCTACTAACGGTCGGTAAAGATGGCGGCCGCAAAATATCCTTTCGAGCCACAGTCACGTGTCTATTGCGCACTAGCGGTCACGAGCACACCGCGGCTGCTGCCCGTGGGTCCTAGCCTTCTAGTTTCGCCCCAGTCCACGCCAGTCGCCGGCGCAACTGACACGTGACTGTGGCTCGAAAATATTTTTTGCGATCGCCATCTTTACAGACCGTTAGTCGGAGGAAAGCAAACGTCATTACTACATATCACGTCTTTACATACTACATATCACGTCTTTACAACACACCAGTTGACATATAACGTACAAACTACACAGCTAAGGACACATTACGCACATGACGTTTTAACGTGGACAAAAATGCTGTGATCACCACACAAACGTGCTTTCTCACAGTAGTGCAAAGAACCTATTTTCTGGCCCAGAAAAGCGATAGCTACGGGAATACCCGTACTGGAGAAGGGAGATATTCTGAAGATCATCTATAAACGAATGTTGTTAGAAAACACAGAATTAGATTAAAAAACGTGTGTAGGAATGTGTGAACAAGGAATCAGGAGTGGATTCGGAAAGGAGAGAGGGGAGGTATAGCAGGGAAAGAACGACGTGTGTATAAATAGATCGCTACGGGAACAGTTAGCATCTACAAATTAGGATATTTGCTGCTGGAGACAGATAATGTATGTGTAAACCCGGTGTGCTATAATGTAGATTCTTAAATTAGAAATCAATAATAAGCTGATAATTGAATTGGTTGCGTATCCTTTACAAGACTTTGCAGAACCAACCCCGGAACTTTCTGGCTGTTGTGGTTTTTCTAGGCAAATTTACGTCTAGTAGTTTGCCATTGCTTCTAGACGGTCGGCTATCGGTACCACGGTCGAAACCATCGCAACACAAACAGTCCGCAAAAGGGATCGAACCCGGCACCATGACATTACGAAGCGCTTTCGTAACGCCTAAGCCACAGACGCCGACTAATCAGCTGATAAAAAATACTTCACAAAAGAGGTGCCGGTACTGTAACTCGTGCTTAACGTAAGCGAAAACAAGGACAACGTCTCTAAAACATGTTTGTTGACACAGCGTCTACAGAACTCATCGGTTGACATATCGCGTTCATACCAGATAGATATTGACCACGCAGCCGATGACACACAACCTTTATTTCCACCCATTTAAGGACCAACGCAGAAGATAAACGAGAAAGGTTTTTGAACTACAAATCTGCTATACTTTCTACTTATCGTGTTGCCCTCCTCTTCTAATCCACTGTATTCCACAAACGTGGTGCCCCTTTGATCTAGTCCCTATATTCCCTAAACATAATTTTTTGTATAGTTAGTTGGTTAGTTAGTTAATCGACTAATTATCCTCACTGCACATGGGGCAAGTCCATAAGCGCGAGGATCCCATATTCAGCGTGTGGCGACTGATAACCCTCGTTCTGCGTTGGTTTACTATTCTTCTTTAGTTCAGGTTAGTTTAGTTTAGTCAAAGAATATACTTAATGGCACACAGGTGAAAACCCATAAGTGCTCCGTTCTACTTCTAACTCAAGCCTGAGTCCGGAGAATCTCAGCGCAGTTCACAACACACCGTAGCACCGGCTAGGATCCTGAAATACTTGTTTAGGTAGATTTTTAACTCCAAACTTGGCCCGGGAAGCGCCGTTAGGCTACTTATTTCGATATTTAACTGCCAAGGGATTATTTTACGTGCGCAATAAAACACACGGGCGTCCGATATTACAACCCAGAGACCAGGCGAAATTACAAGAAGTCCACGGAATAAATCGCAACCTTAATTAGGGCTTGAACCCAGCCTTTGGCACTCGAAACGGTCACAATACATTGAGACCACGCAGCCCCCTTCCCCCTAAAACTATTCTTCTTTGGCTGCTTGTATAGTGTTCTTGTTTAGCGACAAATCCTCTTTTGACCTGAAGTTTTTGTAGTCTTTTGAGAGTTGCCGACACATGGTCGTATCCTAAATCATCTTCTCGACCAGCCTCCGTGAGAACATTGAGAGTTGCCGACACATGGTCGTATCCTAAATCATCTTCTCGACCAGCCTCCGTGAGAACATTGAGAGTTGCCGACACATGGTCGTATCCTAAATCATCTTCTCGACCAGCCTCCGTGAGAACATTGAGAGTTGCCCTCGACACATGGTCGTATCCTAAATCATCTTCTCGACCAGCCTCCGTGAGAACATTGAGAGTTGCCGACACATGGTCGTATCCTAAATCATCTTCTCGACCAGCCTCCGTGAGAACATTGAGATTGTCGACCCGATCTCTTGCTGTTCCCTTAGCCACACTGTTGCCCTGCAAGCAAGCCAGTCCTTTCATTCATTCGCTCTGTCCTTTCCCACAAATAAAAACTAATTCATGTCAGAGGGATTTGCTCAGCAACTTCAACTATTTTCTTAGAACCACCCTGTCTCGAAGGGAGTCGCCCTGGCCGATCGGAAGGTAGTTGGTTCGCTCCCTGGCGGAGCCGGAATATTTTTTTACAAATGATTTTGGCTTCCAAGTCGACCCAGCCTTGAATGGGTACCGGGTGCAGTCCCGGAAAGTGAAGGCTGACCACATCACCCATCTTGTGCCGATTATTCTTTAAAAATATATGTCTAGCCCTATATGCCCTTTACGCCTAAAGGCGTGGAAAAGGGTCCTTTACTTACCCTGCCTCTGACTCTCTGAGCTTGTTTAAGGAATCAGTTACAAATGTACACATGGGAAAACTGCTGTGTCTCTAGCGACATCAATGCCTTTGTCACCACTATCACCACCTTAGTCAGATTACCATCTTGCTTTACAGTTTTCCCTCGAACCAGAGCCGTGAAATTCCATAAACTTTGTACGTGTCGAACAACCGATCCGTCAGTGTGTAGATAACTGCAAACTCCTCAGCAGAATCTTCGAGAATTAAACTTCTGCCTCAACCATCCAAGGGCCTTATTGTCTGGATTCTCCATCCAGTTTTAACAGTCTGGGAAAAAAGTCAACACCACTCTGCAGGCACCCGTACTTATTTCTCACCAGGTTCTATGTACTCAGTTGATCAAACTTGCTGAATAATGTTCAAAAATCCGGATGTCTCTCTTCTGCTAATCCTAAATATTCTGTAAACAGTATATCGTCCTCTTCTATTAAGCCTCCAAATCTAACAAACATCATTTTGGCTTCGTTTTCCTGTCCTCTGTATTTCATAAACACAATGCTGTTCCCTATTCTAGTGTTCTGTATTCCATAATAAACATAATGCTGTCTTCGTTTGATAGTCCTTGATATTCTATAGACACAATGCTGTCCCTGTTTTCCAGTCCGCTATATTCCATAAATACATTTCAGTCTCCGTTTTCTAGTCCTCTGTTTTCCTAAACACAATCCTGTCTCCGTTTTCTAGTGTTCTGTATTTCATAAACACAAGCCTGTCTCCGTTTTCTAGTCCTCTTTATTCCATAGATACAAAGTTGTCCCTGTTTTCCAGTCCTCTACATTCCATAAGTATAATGCTGTCCCCTTTTTTCTAATCCGCTATGTTCCATAAGTATAATCCTGTTTCCGTTTTCCAATTCTCTATATTCCATAAATACATTGTTATCCACTTTTCTAATCCTCTATATTTCATAAGCATATTGCTGTCCCTGTTTTCCAGTCCCCTACATTTTACGAGCATAATGCTGTCCCCCGTTTTTTAATACTCTATATTACATAAGCATAATGCTGTCCCCTGTTTTCTAATCCTCAATATTCTATAAGCATAATGTTGTCCCCTGTTTTCTAATTCTCTATATTCCATAAGCATAATGCTGTCCCCTGTTTTCTAATCCTCAATATTCTATAAGCATAATGTTGTCCCCTGTTTTCTAATCCTCTATATTCCATAAGCATAATGCTGTCCCCTGTTTTCTAATTCTCTATATTCCATAAGCATAATGCTGTCCCCTGTTTTCTAATCCTCAATATTCTATAAGCATAATGTTGTCCCCTGTTTTCTAATCCTCTATATTCCATAAGCATAATGTTGTCCCCTGTTTTCTTATTCTCTATATTCCATAAGCATAATGCTGTCCCCTGTTTTCTAATCCTCAATATTCTATAAGCATAATGTTGTCCCCTGTTTTCTAATCCTCTACATTCCATAAGCATAATGCTGTCCCTGTTTTATAATCCCCTATATTCCATAAGCATAAAGCTGCCATCTGTTTTCTAATCCTCTATATTCCATAAGCACAGTGTTGTCAACTTTTCTAATCCTCTATATTTCATAAGCACAGTGTTGTCAACTTTTCTAATCCTCTATATTTCATAAGCATTACGCTATTCCCGTCTTTTTAATCCTCTATATTCCATAAACACAATGTTGGCCTCTTCTCCTAAGCCTCAATATTTACTAATCCTGATTTTAATTTGCTTAACTTCATGTTGCACTCTTCTACTAATCCTCCATATATCCTAAACATCACGGTGTCCTCTCTTACTAATCCTCTATATTCTACAAACAATACGCTGTCCTCTCGTACCAATCCTGTATATTAAATAACATCAAGTTGTCCTTGTCTACCAATCCTCAGTCATAATTTTGTTCTGTTCATTTATTCCCCTTTACGACCCCCCACCCACCCCTTTCCCACCCACCCCTTTCCCACCCACCCCTTCCAATGCCTCAACCAGTCCTAGAAGATCTCTGTGAACTCACCTACACAAGCCGACCGGCTTACCTCTTAGATTCTTTATTAGAACCGATTCCGGCTGATATGCAGATCAGGACTGCCAATTGGATTTTTTTTAAAAGCCCAGCTAAGCTGAACAAAAACCCAAGCAATACATAAGCAAAGAACAAAAAACACAAAATCGAAAACCCAGATTGTTAAAATGTACAAAAATTTCGAAACGAAACATTTACTACTTTTATATAAGGATATAAAAAAAAAAAAAAAAAGATTTTCCCAAAGGCGTCATTTAAAACCCCCAGATCTGGGGAGGAAAACTCCAGCATTGGTAGCCCTTATCCAGATAACAAAACCTATTCTGGCTGCCTGTATCAGCCAGTCTGCATCCATTGGGAGGCTAACAACAACAGACTTGTCAGCTTCTGTCCACACACCAAACATTCATCAGCACACCGATCTTAGGACTGTAGGCAGAGACTTGACACAGGCACACATTCCGCTGCACAACTGAACAGGTGTTAAACCGAAACGTTATGGTTCTTTTAATTATTATAATAGAATAAAGGCAAATGCTTTATTATTATTATTATTATTATTATTATTATTATTATTATTATTATTATTATTATTATTATTATTATTATTATTTTTATTATTATTATTATTATTTTTATTATTATTATTATTATTATTATTATTATTATTATTATTATTATTA
>CAJHNH020000715.1:0-50000 GCA_905116865.2 Candidula unifasciata | reverse complement strand
AGAAAGATAGAAGAACACACTAGACAACATAAAACTCGAAAGCTATAGTTACTGTGCCGAGAATTGAACCTATCACCTCCAGACAGCGTCTGCGCTTCGTCATGGATACAAGTGCACTAAGAACATGGTCAACTAGGCACCCCCATTAAAAAGGTGTCTTACTGGCCATGTCTGTCGTACAGTTTGAAATCCACAACTATGGAATATGGAAAGAATTCATTTCAAACCATTTAAATGGCACCATAGGTTACAGAAATTTATATTAACGAATATATTGTCGAATAACAATCACAGCAACAATTTACGAACGCAGTAGACCTTAATGCTTTATTATGCTTTTATTATGCGTTTATTTATTTATAGAGTCTAAACAAGGACTACACCATATATACCACACACACACACCTCATCGATAACTGGCTAACATCATTTGTTTCAGTCCATATGTGTGAGAGAAGGTGTATGTAAGAGCTGTGCATATTCAGATCTACGGAAGTGAATCACTGACATTCAACCCATTCGAGGGAAATTAGCTGGAAGTAGCGCTGTCTGAATTTTATTCACTCTTGTGTGTGTATGTTGAGATTTTGAGCCTGTTTGTCAGTGTGTCGCAGTGTGTGTGTATATGTAAATATATATAATGTGTGAGTGTGTGTGTGTCTGTGTGTATGAGCATGTTAGTATACAATACGTCAATTCTATGTGTCTTAGCGTAAATAATGAGTGTGTGTGTGTGTGTGTGTGTGTGTGTGTTGTGTACTTATATTTACATGATGTGTGAGTCTGTGATACTTTTTTTGTTAGCCACTGTGTCTGTGTATATGTGAATGTATCCATGCGCATTTCTTTTCGTGCTTGTATTTCCATGAGTCTCTGGAAGTATGGAAATGCGGACGAAATTGGATGGAAGCAAACACAATCAAACATAGATGCTCATGGGGGAGTGTGAATGGAAAGAACTACTGCTGGGACAACAGAACAAATTAAAGGTTTCGACAACATTAGAAGACATAATATTCGTCTAACAACCCTACAGAAAAGAAAAGTCGTAAAAAAGAAAGGAAGAGGGAAGGCAACACCAACATATAGTCTCTAGCGGTGTGTAAAGCCAACATGAGAGAAATGTTAAACCCTCAAAGTTGAATGTTGAATGGTGAATGTTGAATGGTGAATGTTGAACGGTGAATGTTGAATGGTGACTGTAGAATGGTGACTATTTAATGGTGAGGGTTGAATTAACAATCGATATCACAGCACTCGGGACACTCTCATAAGTGCTCAGCACCTGCCTTCAGCAGCAAGCGAAAAAGAAAAAGAGAGAAAGAAAGTCTACAGCCACTTTTTACTGCTGATACAGCATCTGCTTAATTCTTTGACGTGTACAGGTGTGTACACCAGATTCAACCACAATATCTTATCCAACCAAACAATACTTACCTAAGAAACCAGCACAAACACTAAACAGCCTAGACAGACAGTCTATAAAACCACGGCTTAACAGCTAATTGCTTTATGGCACTAGAACATACAGCACAAGACACTCAATAAACTAACATACAGCACAAGACAATAAACTAACATATGCGCCTGCAATTAAACTTAGTCTACTGACAGTAAATTCACTATAAGTGCGCCCTGACACGAAGAAAAAGTGAAGAACCGATTTAGCAAAAACACAACGAGAACTATTCTTGTGTAGCTTGGTCTTGCGTGTGTGTGTGTGTGTGTGTGTGTGTGTGTGTGTGTGGTGTATGTCAGTGTGTGTGTGTGCGCGCGCGTGTGTTTTAGGCTGACAACTGAGACAATTTTCAATGATAGGAAAATGACTAGACAATTTAACGATTGACATAGTAATTAGTGCATAGTAAATACTGTGATAACCATCAAATGCAGAGGAAGTCCGGTTTGCTGTGTTTTCTTAACTCTTAAGTCCCAAGGAACGCATCATTTCCTAATACACAAGCAGACAATCATTATGATTGTCGTTATCATCGCATCCATTGGCGTAGTTAGTTTCACCACTATACTATTCCACGGAGCAATGGTTCCACATATGTTTTAAGTAGGGCTGTACCGAATAGGGATTTTCACTATTCGGCCGAATACGAATTGTGGGACCAACTATTCGGCCGAATACGAATACGAATAGTGTATCATCATCATCAGGTGCCTTGCCGACTGGTGTTGGTCATTTTGCCTCGCCACAATCTGCGATCTCCTGCAGCATGTATCAGTTCGTGTGCTGACACACCTCCATGACATGCAACGACTGTCAAGAATCTTCTCTCGTTGTCTTTTTCTATCTCTTCTTCCACAAATCTTTCCACTGGTCACCACATGTTCCATTTTCACTTTTCCTATAAGATGGCCGAAAAATGATGACTGTCTCCTTCTGATATCTGCGATTAGTTGTCTTCGGGCTCCCGCCTCTTTCAAAACCTAGTGGTTGCTTTTTTTAGGCTGTCCAATGTATTTTAGGCATTGTTCTGTAAAACCACATCTCTGAGGCCTCAAAAAATTGTTTGGCCTACCTACCGATTGTCCAGGATTCATAGCCATATGTTAAAACTGGATGTATGTAGCAAGCAAGACAAAGATATATTGCATAAGATGTTCTTTTTTTTTATATATAAAATGCAGTTTTGCCTGTCCTTTTTTTTTTTTTTTTAAGTAATGCATCTTTCATCTGATTTTATCCATGTGCCAAATTCGCATTTAAATCATCGTTCGTTCAGGCGTTCGTTTGATGTAATTTAAATGCACCTCCATATTCTCGTTCGCAATATCTTCAATTAGATTTGGGCAAAGACACCCCGAAAGAACGAAAAAATGCATGCTCTCTCTCTCTCTCTCTCTCTCTCTCTCTCTCTCTCTCTCTCTCTCTCTCTCTCTCTCTCTAACACACACATACACACACACACACATACGGATACACTTTCAAGTTTTTTCATGCCTTCTTTAACACAACAGTAGCGTTGCCTAAATCTGTCGTAGCGGGGAAAACTGCGACCCGATTGCGCCTGCTGACTCCAAGGCATTACAGCAGAGGTTCTAAAACTGGGTGCTTATGTCGGGGGATCCGCGGCGAAAATCAAGAAAAGTCGACAATAAATTGTAACATTATTAATGAGAGTTATTTCAGTCCAGCGCAGTGTATGCAGAAATCGCTATTCGTATTCGGCCCGACCGCCACTATTCGGCAGAATACCGAATAGCTATTAAGTCCACTATTCGGCCCAGAAGCGAATATTCGGTACAGCCCTAATTCTAAGTGTAGACCTTCTTTTAGCATCAAAATATATGGAGTTCCTTAGGCTTGCAGAACACATCTCTTACAAGTTAAAAAGGTTAGTTGCGTTTCATTTACAGGACGTCGAAGAACCAACCCCAGGAGTCCCTGGCTTTTGTGTGGTTTCTCTAGGCAAATTTACGTCCAGTAGTTTGGCAGTGCTTACTGGACGGTCGGCCCCCTGATACCACCGCATGGCCCGCAGCTGGGATTGAACCCGGCACCCCGGCATTACGAAGCGTTCGCATCGACTTAGCCACAGAGCCGACCTGACAAGTTAATAATGTTTATAAGCATGCTGTTTAATTCTCGCTATCTGCAACACACAGTCGGAACCTTGTGTGTTTTCCTTGGCCCCATGGAGTGGGGTGGTGGGGGTGAGAAGGACAAGAATAGACTTACTGCCTTCCCAATAAGCCACTAGTCACGTTGAGGAAGACGTCAATGATGCGTTTCCCCAGCCCAGGAAGACGTCATTAATGCCACTAGTCATGACATTCCCCAGCCACGTTGAGGAAGACGTCAATGATGCTACTGGTCATTCCCCAGCCACGTTGAGGAAGACGTCATTAATGCCACTGGTCATGACATTCCCCAGCCACGTTGAGGAAGACATTTTTTTTAACAAATAAATAAAAAATAGTAATAGTAAATGGTCAGTCATCTAATGCTAGCTGAACAATTTCGGGAAAAAATGTGGATAGGAAAATTGCTGTCTATTTTTTTTTTTTTTCAAAATGTTTTTTTAACTTGTTTTAATTACCTCATTCCTCTGTAGATGCAGTCTTCTTTTTTCTTTCTGCTTAGAAAGATTATGATTTAAAACATCGCTCTTCTTTGAAGGCTTTAACAGTAAATGCATTGATGAGATCAAAGCTATTGGCCAGGACAAAATTATCACCTACTGGAAGCCATTGCAACTTAACAAATAAAAATGGTACGGAAACGATGTAATGAACAAAGAATTTCTACTCTGATCAAATAAAATGAAAGACACTTTTATGTGGTATATATATATATGTGTGTGTGTAGGTGTGTGTGTGTGTGTGTGTGTGAGTGGGCGCGGGTGCCTTTTTTAAAAAGGCATTACCAGTTTTGTTTTTAATTAACGATTAAACATTTGGCACATTCTGGAGTGATCTGGCACCTTAAAATAAAATGGTACTATTATCCCTAAAACCTTCGGCAGCTGTAGTCTGTAATGGAGGCTTTGACCTCAGTGCAGAATGATCATCCCACGATTGAAACGTTCCTGTGAAAGAGAAGATTACACCAACCGCATATTCCCAGTCCTATTTGACATGACAACCAATAATTAAAATAAAAAATCCGGAAACAGGTAAACGCAGTACATGAATAAGGCAGCAACATCAGCAGTTGGCCACCTTAACTGTAAGTTACCGATGATAAAAGTAGTCAGTCATGACAAAATAAGCGTACACACGCAACATAATTGAATGCGAAACATCTCCAGCCCGAACTCAACCCGGCTACCAGGCATTTTCTGAAGGCCAAAATAATTACAACAAAATGTAGTATCGATAGTTAAGAGGGCGAGCAAGGAGGAGAACTAGTCATTACAGTAAACACGTATGCAATGGCACGGAATGGCAATTGTTAGTGGTACCCATCTAACGCTAGAATGCAAACTGCACTTCATCGTCACTCTTAAAGTGAAAATGCAGAATTGAATGACGTTACTGCACTTAATCATGACTCTTACCGTGAAAAGGCAGATTTAATGATGTTACTGCACTTAATCATGATTTCTAAAGTGAAAGGTAGAATTTAATGATGTTACTGCACTTAATCATGACTCTTAACGTGAAAGGTAGAATTTAATGATGTTACTGCACTTAATCATGACTCTTAACGTGAAAGGTAGAATTTAATGATGTTACTGCACTTAATCATTACTCTTAACGTGAAAAAGCAGAATTTAATAATGTTACTGCACATCACCACCACTCTTAACGTGAAAAGGCAGAATTTAATGATGTTACTGCACTTAATCATGACTCTTAACGTGAAAGGTAGAATTTAATGATGTTGCTGGACTTAATCATTACTCTTAACGTTAAAAGGCAGAATTTAATAATGTTACTTCACATCACCACCACTCTTAACGTGAAAAAGCAGAATTTAATGATGTTACTGCACTTAATCATGACTCTTAACGTGAAAGGTAGAATTTGATGATGTTACTGCACTTCACCACCAGTCTTAACGTGAAAGGTAGAATCTGATGATGTTACTGAACTATATCATGACTCTTAAAGTGAAAGGTAAAATGATATGATTTTAGTGCACCTCATCATGACTCTTAACGTGAAAAGGCAGAACTTAACGATGTTCCTACACTTAATCATGACCCCTAAGGTGAAAAGTAGAAGTGAATAATGTTACTGCACTTTATCATGGCTATCAACGGGAAAGGTAGAATTGAAGATGATACGGAACTTCAGCATAACTCTTGACGGGAATGGTAGAATTTAATTATATTGATAATTGTGACAGTGATTGTAACAGTTACGATAAACATAGCACCACCAACAAAGTGTCACCAACTGGAAAGAAGATACCAACCAGTGAGATGAGGGGAGGCGGGTGAAATCTGCAGTAATGAACCTCAAGGGCTCGGAATGCTGAAGAAGAAAAAAAAAAAAAGAAGCCCAGCACAGAATACAAAATGGGAATACCTCAGCACAATGACAGTTACAATGCATCACCTAGATTGCATTCAGAATAAATACAATGATTTTGCGTAAATCAAACGTTTAAGTAAATAATCCTAGACCTAATAATCCTGATGGAGGCGGCGGAGAGTTAAGAACGGCAGATAAAGAGACTGACAGCAGTACAAGTGGGATAATAAAATCAAAAGTAGAACGAACAGTCTGTCCATACCGGAACCACAGCTAGAGACAATGAACGCTCCAATGTCTGTATCGCCACTTCCAACGTGAAAACTGTTAATGGTTTACTGGTAAAACAGCTGGAGACGGCGCAACACATACACATCCACCCACCCACAAACACACAACCACACACAACGCAAACAACACACACACGCATATACACACCCACCCACCCACAAACATACACACACACAATCACACACACACGCACATACAAACCCACCCACCCACAAACACACACACACAACCCCCCCCCCCACACACACACACAGACGTACATAAACACACACACACACACACACACACACACACGAACCCCCAAACACACATACATGCACACAAGCATACACAACTACGAATACGCATAAACATTGACACATACACATATTAGGAGAGACAGAGACGGAGAGAAAGATAGATTATGAGAAAAGAGAGCCACTTAGAGAGAGAGAGAGAGAGAGAGAGAGAGAGAGAGAGAGAGAGAGAGAGACAGAGAGAGAGACAGACAGACAGACAGACAGACAGACAGACAGACAGACAGACAGACAGACAGACAGACAGACAGACAGACAGACAGACAGACAGACAGACAGACAGACAGACAGACAGACAGACAGACAGACAGACAGACAGACAGACAGACAGACAGACAGAGATAGAACTGCGATCAGATTTAGTCGTTACACACCAGTCGAGTGTGGTGCAGGATTGTAAACCTGTCGTGCTGTGTGTAGCATTTTAAAAGACACACAAGATATCTTGCTAAGCCCAACTGAACAATGAACAATTGCTGCAGGTGGCGAAGTTGCAAGACTACAACGATTACCATAATACAACATTTAAAACATAAGTTTTCCATTTCAATACTAACGAGAAAAGCTTTATAAGATAATAGCAGTGAAGCAGATATACGAAAAAACATATAAGATATCGAATTCTAAGTAAGGATTGCTGGAGTCACTTAGTTAATTCTGAAAAAAAAAAATACAATATGCATTTATAGTTTGATTCCTATCATAATGGTGGTGGTAGTAGTAGTAGTAGCAACAGCAGCAGCAGTAGTAGTAGTAGTGTAATAGGGTGGAAGCGACGAAGGCTACAGTCCAGCAAATCTTAGATTTATTCTGGTTTTAAAATGGCTAAAAGGCCACCGGAACTAACTAATAGAGTTGGACGGAAGATGGGGAAAAATCAGGCCACGGGGTATTTAAACGGCCGAATGACAAAGTTTCAGCCTTTTTTGACTTCCGGACCAACCTGTGGGAGCCTAACCTAGCTACTGATGCTTTGCACAATGGGCTGGTCGGCAGGTATGGCGACCACAGGTAACGTTCGTGGTCTGACTGATCCCAGGCGGTGGTACGTTCTTTTGGTTTGACGATAGGTATTTTAGATTTTGTTCCAGCAGTTTGTTGCCCTTAATGTTATTTATTTGTTGGCCATGCTGATGTGAAGTTAAATAAAATTATGTTCAACGTTGTATTCATAGTTACAGTTGTTTTCTTCAGCTTAGGACTTCTAGTTAGTTTACTAGTTTAGTTTATTCATTGCTTGGCTATACTAGACTTTACACAGAACATTTCTTGTCTGGGTGAGATATTCTGATCTCTCCCCCACCAAAATGAACTCTCTCTACTCTACTCTCTTTTTCTTTATCTTTTCTTTCTTAGTACTTAGGGCCTTCTCCGTCCTAGTACAGTAGTAATTGTAGTAGTACTAGAACAAGAATAAGAAAAGCAGAAAGAGAAAGAAGAAGAAGACGAAAAAGAGAAAGAAAAATAAAAATAAAAATTGCTGCATTCACTCAGTTTATACAGGAGGAATTAACGTTTGGAGTTATAGGTTGATTCCTAGCGTGGTAGTGGTGGTGGTGGTGGTATTAGTAAAGGTAGTAATAGCAACAGCAGCAGCAGTAGTAGTAGTAATTGTAGTAGTAATAGAAAAAGAATAGGAAAAGGAGGAAGAGGAAGAAGAAGAAGAAGATGAACAATTTAAAGAAAAATATTGAAAAAGAAGAAGAAGAAGAAGAAGAAGAAGAAGAAGAAGGAGAAGAAGAAGAAGAAGAAAAAGTTATGTTTGTTTTTGAAATTAGTTAGCACAAGAGAGAGAGAGAGAGAGAGATAGAGAGAGAGAAAGAGAGAAAGAGGGAGGGAGACAGATAGACAGGGAAACATCTGGTAGAGAATAATGGACAGATAAAGACAAAGATAAGGAAAAAAAAAAAAAAACAGTGGAAAAGTGAGAGCGAGACACAGAGACTAAAACTGAGCTTACGAAAGTCTGCATTGCAAGACCTGAGTAATGCTTTCACAATTTAAAACAAATCAAGAGCAACCAGAAGCAATTTCACAAAACTTCTTTACAATCTCAAGTCTTGCTGCTACTGCAGAGAACTTATCAGGTTTGGATATCCCCAATGCGTTTAAAAAAAAAAAGTACATGCAAACAGTACAAACTCACCCTATCGCTCTTTCTCTCTCTTCTTTCTATCTCTCCCCCTCGTCTCTCTCTCTTACTCACTCATATTCACACATACCGTTTTCTTCTAATTTACCCTTCAAAGACACATACGAGCCCGCTCGCGCGCACACTGTACGTCCTTTCTGTTGTTATTTCGCTACATGCACAAAGTACATATTTTATTTACATGCACTTGCATAATCATACACTAAGTACAGACTTCCATATTTCCTCTCTCTCTCTCTCTCTCTCTCTCTCTCTCTCTCTCTCTCTCTCTCACACACACACACACACACACACACACACACACTCACTTGCTCCCTCTTTTATTTCCTCTCTCAGTGTACAAATTAAAAAAAAAAAAACAATTGCTTACATGTTATTGCGGTTCTTGTTACCTTTGATTTCCTCTTGCACTCATCGACCCCCCGCCCACCCGCCTCAATCCCTGCTTTGTTTTGGCTCCTACATAATACATTGCACACGCACACCCAAACACACACAAACAATCAGGTGTACATCCTATTTTGGTGCTCTCTCTCCAACTCCATTTGCACGGTAATCTCCTTCTACTTTTTCTTCAGCATTCCGAGCCCTTTAAGGTTCGTTGCTGCAGATATCACCCGCCTCCATTCATCTCTTTGGTTGGCCTTCTCTTTCCAGTTGGTGACAGCAAGTGTTTGCGGTCTCTCTCTGGACTTTACTTCTCCATCGTTTTCTTGGTCTGCCTTGTGGTCTACGACCATTCATGTCCCTTGTGTACACAGTTTTCACATCTCTGTCATTTGACATTCTCTCAATTTGCCCCAGCCATTTCAACATATTTGCTCTTCTCTCTCTCTCTCCCTCCTCTCTCTCTCTCTCTCTCTCTCTCTCTCTCTCTCTCTCTCTCTCTCTCAATTTATATTTCTGCTCTCTCTGTCTCTGTCACTCTCCCTGCCTCATTACGTCCCTCAATGTCTTCCTGTCTTTTCATATACCTTTGCTTTCTTTCTGTCTCTCTCTCTGCCTCTTCCTGTCTCTTTCATTCTCTGTCTGTCGATTTCTGACTATGTCTGTCATTAAGTCTTCCTACGTCTCTTGATGTGTCTTCCTCTGTATTTTTCTCTCTCTCACTGAGCAAACAACATTTACATTGTCAGGTCAGCTAAGAGATGACGAAGAGACGATTACCTTTAACAACATTCACAACAGGGTGTCATGACAGTGGCTAGATGGTTGCCTACCCTCCTGTCCGCCCAAGCCATGACTTAGATCCCTAACAGGGCGGAATTGTGTAAGCGAGACAGAGCTCTCAGACCGACCAGCCTATAATCTGACCCAGAAGCATCATTGGAGGTCATTAGCGTTTACCGCCTGTTAACTCTGGTGGAAAGTTCTAGTTTTCGCCCACTTCTAGATATGGTCTTGTTTGATAAGTTTAGGTTTGCGCACACATCCGTTTTACATATGTGGCCTATGTCTGTACAGACAGTTGGTTCTTCGCCTATCAGACTTTTCTGAAGAAAACGCCTCTAATTAGCTGCAATTTACTAAGTGCGTTTAAGAGGTTGATGTCGGCAGGGAGGTCGGCGTCTGTGGCTTAGACGTCGCAAACGCGATTCGTCTGGATCCTAGCTGCAGGTGATTTCGCATTAGATCGCTTTGCGTTGGTTTTGACAGTGGTTAAGAAAGTCGACGGCGAATTAAATGACATACTACTCTGCATTAAATTGCATTCATAGCGAAATCACAAACAGCCCAAAGACATGCAGGGGTGTGTCCTAAACGTCCTGTAAAGGATAGATACAGGGGTTGGTTCTTTACGTCCTGTAAAGGATAGATACGGGGGTTGGTTCTAAACGTCATGAAGAGGATAGATACAGGGGTCGGTTCTTAACGTCCTCTAAAGTATAGATACAAGGGTTGGTTCTTTACGTCCTGTAAAGTATAGATACAAGGGTTGGTTCTTTACGTCCTGTAAAGGATAGATACAGGGGTTGGTTCTAAACGTCCTGTAAAGGATAGATACAGGGGTTGGTTCTTTACGTCCTGTAAAGGATAGATACAGGGGTTGGTTCTAAACGTCCTGTAAAGGATAGATACAGGGGTTGGTTCTTTACGTCCTGTAAAGGATAGATACAGGGGTTGGTTCTTAATGTTCTGTAAAGGATAGATACAGGGGTTGGTTCTTAATGTTCTGTAAAGGATAGATACAGGGGTTGGTTCTAAACGTCCTGTAAAGGATAGATACATGGGTTGGTTCTTAACGTCATATAAAGGATAGATACAGGGATTGGTTCTAAACGTCATATAAAGGATAGATACAAGGGTTGGTCCTAAACGTCATATAAAGGACAGATACATAGGTTGGTTCTAAACGCTATGTAAAGGTTAGATACAGGGGTTGTTTCTTAAAGTAATTGTACCCCACCAAGACACAACACAAGCGATAAACACCCAGTGACACAAAGCGGCACTATGCGGATAAGGATCATCCGTGGAGAGGTCCCAGAAACCCCTTTTAG
Organism: Candidula unifasciata; assembly: GCA_905116865.2. Lineage (NCBI taxonomy): Eukaryota > Metazoa > Mollusca > Gastropoda > Stylommatophora > Geomitridae > Candidula > Candidula unifasciata. Next base: position 38,826 of record CAJHNH020000715.1, on the reverse strand, counting down.
CCGTGAAGGTATATATTTATGGCCCGGCTATATTTAGGGTTTCCGGCAAAGGCCAGGGTGGGGCTTCAAAAACTAGTGGCTGAAGATGGAGCCGGAGCACATAAGGTAGTTCCCCCTCTGCTGTAACGTCAGCGCTTTACGACATACCAGATACACATTGCGATAAACCCCAGGTATCTATAGTTGTCTTTTGCGCTTGGGGGAAAAGGGTGGGGTGGAGGGGCGCGGGAATTAGACGTGGGACAAAATTTACACCTTCTTTCTGCAAAGGTTATAATTGTTCTTTGGTTTGTATGTTGAAAGAAAGCAAGGTAGTGGCATATCCGGTTCGGAAAGAACACAATATTTCTTCGCTGTTTGTTGTTTTACTGTGTTGTTGTATCTTAAGTAGTCGACTCTGTGGCTAAGTCGATTCGAACGCTTCGCTTCGTAATGCCGGGATGCCGGGTTCGATCCCAGCTGCGGGCAAAACACCTTGCGTTGGTTTCGACAGTGGTATCAAGAGAGCCGACCGTCCAAAATGCAATGGCAAACTACTGGACGTAAATTTGCCTAGAGAAACCACACAACAGCCAGGGGCTGTTAGGGTTGGTTCTGCAACGTCCTGAAGGATACTCAACAACCTGTCTCTTAAGTAGTTTGTCGCTGCATTCAGTAAACGGTAACGCTCATTTTGTAATTGAAAACGATTGAAACAGCCAATTTAACTCTTTCCAAACAATCATCATCATCACTGTCATCAACCCTATCTTTTTTTTTTTTTTAATGTATCATACAGGGCTCGCAATTTATTGCTCCATTCATTTCTATCCTTGCAATCTCTACGATAATAGTCCAGCCCCTTTTGCCTATCCCATCAACGTTTGTTTTATGGTCTTTTGTAGATTCTCTACTCACTTCTTCTCAGGCGCGTCCATTATAGGCCCATCTGTTTTGTTTTGCTTGTGTTTGATCTGTTTGTGGTTGCTGCCAGGACGGAAATAAATTTAAAGCCACAAGTGGCTGTGACAGACGAGTCACAAGATCGATGGACTTATCTGTCGGATTTATGATACTGGATTCATATATATATATATATATATATATATATATATATATATATATATATATATATATATATATATATGTGTGTGTGTGTGTGTATCTCTATGTGTGTGTGAGTATGTATGTGTGTGTGTATGTGTGTGTGTGTATGTGTGTGTGTTTGTGTAGGGACAAGACGAGAAATACAGAGCTCGAAATGAGAGGGAGAGAAAAAGTTAGTGGCACGAGAGTAAGAATAAAACAAAAAGACTTAGTAAAAGGTGTTAAGACCCTTGCGAACGAAGAGAGAGAGAGAGAAAGAGAGAGAGAGAGAGAGAGAGAGAGAGAGAGAGAGAGAGAGAGAGAGAGAAAGAGAGAGGGGGGGGGGTAGACAAGTTGTACCCAGAGAAACAAAATTTCATGTGCTAAATTGTATCGAACATGTACACATACACTCAGAAAGTCACCTAGAACCCTGCCACATACATAGAAAAACACCCACACATACGTGCATTTCTTTCTTGATAATAAACAAGTATGATGCACAGAAACTATTTGCACGGCTGACTTTTCATGCAGGAAGATATTCAGATTTGGCACCCGCAGTGTTTTAATTGTTAGCTTATCAACCACATGGCAGTATCAACACGCCCGTAGGTAACCTGAACTTTAAGACACCGATTGATAACGGACCATTAGGAAATCATTGAATGCAGTAAAAAAGGGTGTGTGCTTGCTTCTACCTTCTTTGACATTTACTTCTCACTTCTTTCAAATCATGGCTTGCACAATCAGGATCTGATCCGATGGCTGCCTCTACAATGCTCGCAGGCTGAAGGCCAAGACCAGATCAGAAGGGTACCCATGAGAGAGCTGCTGTTTGCAGATGATGCTGCAAGTATCACTCACTCTGGGGGAAGGGGGGAGGGGATGGAACTTATGGCTTTCCTTCCGAATAACGGTCCCAAATTATCGACGCCGAAAATATACCCTAACAGGGCCTCAGTCACATGTAATTTGCGGACTTCCGGCGACCTAAATTGCGCACTTCCGGCGACTACCGCCACTGCCGAGGGTATCTCATGTGCCGCTATGCGCGGACTGGAGTGGGGTTAAACTAGATGGCTGGGATTCACGAGCAGCACGGGAGATTCTCTCAGCTGTGGTCGCCGGAAGTCTGCAATTCACATGTGACTGAGGCCCTTTTAGGGTATATTTTTGGCCTCCATAATTTGGGACCGTTATTCGGAGGATAGCCGGGAGGTGTTAATAATATACATGCAGTCTACATTAACGATAATAAGCTGGATACCGTTTTACCTATCCGCCATCCACAGTGAATAATAGACTATCAAAACATCAACATAATGAAAGGTAAGGCAGTGGCAACACCGAGTAGATTAGGGAACAGATTGTAAGAGGACAGAACGCTCACAATTAAAACAAAAACTCTTGTCTATCAGGCTTGTGTTCTCAGCACTCTGCTTTTATGGCAGTGAAACTTGGTCAGCTTATTCGCATCTGGAGACATGGATAAACAGTTTTCACATGCAAGAACCCCCGTGTGGGTTCCGGGGCCCCATTGTGGGGAAAACAAGAATAGACTCACTGCCTCCCCAAAAGCATGTCGTAAGAGTCGACTAACTGGGGAGCTTCCTTTGAAGTCGGAGTGCATCTGCCGGAGAGGCAAGGAACCAACAGTCTGTATTCAAGAGAATGAGATCTGTAAAACTGATGCACACACAACACTCAGGTTCTGGAGCAGGACTGCAGTTCAGTAGTGGACGAGCAACCAGAACTTACCGCCAGAGTGTACAGCTAGTGAACGCGAAAAAGAAGAAGACATGCAGGATAAACTCACAAACATTGAATGAGGTATTTCAAAGAGCAGTTATTTTAACAGTTTCCTCGATGTTCAGTCTCTTGGGACTCCTGTGACTAGGTCACACTTGGAGAATGGAGAATGGTATAGTTTCAGGGGCAACATCTATGGTGAATTGCAGATGTGTAGGAAATACTAGCTCGGTCAAACCTTAAATAAAAAACGTGTGCCGGAATGGTATGACTAATACAGGTGTTGAGGTAGATTCGTGGAGAATAAAATGTCATAAGCATTGAAAAAAAGGCGGGGGAGGGGTGGGGGAGGATGGGGAGAGGGTGAATCAGGAAGTGGATAGGAACAACGGAACCAAATACTGTAGAAAGGTTGCAAGCTAAGCGTGCGAGAAGCAGCTTAGGTATTACATGTGATGGTAACGAGGACCCTAAAACTCCTTGCGGTAGAGACAGTCTATACATGGTTAGGGACACCTAGATTCCTGCCCCAATGACATTGTCTAGGTCGGAGAAGACAGATCTCGCACAACAAAACTATTCATAAAGAACATTGTCAGGGGGGAAGGGGGGAATAGGGGGATTAAAGGGTGGGGGGGGGGGAGGACTTTCAAAGTTACCGACGGTAATTGCATACACGACAATAGCTGCTGGCAAGCATTGATCTACTGCGACTTATATACCAAATAATATATTCTGCATTCAACGGATTCCACATACTGCCCCAGTACACAATGAACGAGTGTAAACTGTCATGCGATACCAATGGCAGAAATGCAGCAGACTAAGCTAATTGCATGTGAATGTTTCCCGTGTCGACGATCATATGAGGTGGATATTTAAATCCAAACATATACATACAATCTCACATATAACTCTTTCAGTAAATAGCCCAATATAAAGTAGCGATATCACACATACAAAATAGTACACAACGTTACCTTATATACAGAGCGGATACTAAAACGCCCTCAACGCAATTTATATATCCAATCTGTAGTGATGCTGCAAATACAAGCGCACAAGCAATGGTGTGGTATGTACACACTAGGCCTTGAAAAGAACAATAAGTTACTGACACAATTAAACTGTTAGCGGATACGATTTGAACACAAACACTTTTGAAATTGATTAACTACACTTTACGAAGCGAAGATTCGGTTTAACACACCCTAAACGTGAATAATACATATGTTTTCCGAGATTCAAAATTGATATTTTACTTATATACTTACGACGCAGGGTGATTTTATAATGTCAAAGATAATAGCTGTCACTTCAAAACTTATATAAATAATATACACTATTCATGAAAATAGCGTCGATTTAAAGAATAGGGTATTTACACACGACGGATATCTAAAACCTATGTTAGCGTAAAGAAAGTTAAAAACTAAAACTTGTATTAAAAAGTGAAAAGAAGTTTAAAACAGTCGTTTTAATAAACAGACAATTACTGTGATTTTATAATATAATGTCTTCTGTGATTTGGTGTTAAGTTAGCTTCTGTGATTTAACATACAAACTAGTTGTCTAGTCAAATAAAAATCACAGGAAAAAATATTTATGTATTAAAAAAAAAAAGTTAGCACGGAGTTAATCTTAACCATATTGCACGTGACATACCACAATCAACGATACATTTGGAGATAATGGTGGAGAAATGTCTGCTAGAAGTCAAGACAAGAAGAGTTGTTTAAAATCCAGACATTATCGCTGAGCTTAAGGTTGTCACTGCCCGTCCGCTCAGCAGCCAACCAATTGACGGGCTGTGAACAAAGGCGCTAGCGCATTCGATACGAAGGAGAACGTGCAGTGCGCCGTATTCGTTCTACGTTTCTCCAGCTCTGGCTTCGTGTTTTTTATCAAGCTTATTTATGTTTACTGAAATCAAATTGTTTGTGCGATTCTACAACAATATTACGGGGAAAACCTGTTGGCATCATAAGGTAGAAAGCTGCTATAGACGGAATGAAATATATTAACTGACGTTCACAGGTGCAGAGGAAACAAATTATTAAACAGGAAATAAAAAAATTTTCTACTTGTTTTACATGTATTTGTCTATGTCAGCCTGTTTGTGGTTCTTTCTGCTGCATATATAAGTTTCACCGTATTTTTACTTTTTCTGTCTTTCTCTATGAGTCCCAGTCTGATTCTACTTATTGTTTCTCTATAAATGCGAAGATGTCTTCATTTCTGCTCTCTCTCTCTCTCTCTCTCTCTCTCTCTATATATATATATATATATATATATATATATATATATATATATACATATATATATGAGTCCCAGTCAGTCTCTAATTATTGTTTCTTTAATAATACCAAACTATCTTTATTTCTGCTCTCTCTCTCTCTCTCTCTCTCTCTCTCTCTCTCTCTCTCCATGAGTGCCACTCTGTCTGCACTTATTTCTTATTGCCAACCTGTCTGTACTTCTGCATCTAAGAGTGGCAACCTGTCTGTACTTCTGCATCTAAGAGTGGCAACTTGTCTGTACTTCTGCATCTAAGAGTGGCAACCTGTCTGTACTTCTGCATCTAAGAGTGGCAACCTGTCTGTACTTCTGCATCTAAGAGTGGCAACTTGTCTGTACTTCTGCATCAGAGTGGCAACTTGTCTGTACTTCTGCATCTAAAAGTAGCAACTTGTCTGTACTTCTGCATCTAAGAGTGGCAACGTGTCTGTACATCTGTATCTAAGAGTGGCAACTTACTTGTCTCTACTTCTGCACCAATCAGCGCCAACCTCTCTCTACCCTTTTACCTACTTGTGGCAACCTGTCTCTACTTTTACGTCTACGAGTGGCAACCAGTCTCTGCTTCTGCATCTATGAGTGACAACCTGTCTGTACTTCTGCGTCTAAGAGTGGCATCTCTGTACTTCTGCAACTAAGAGTGGCAACCTGTCTCTGCGTCTGCATCTACGAGTGGCAACCTGTCTCTGCGTCTGCATCTACGAGTGGCAACCTGTCTCTGCGTCTGCATCTACGAGTGGCAACCTGTCTCTGCGTCTGCATCTACGAGTGGCAACCTGTCTCTGCGTCTGCATCTACGGGTGGCAACCTGTCTCTGCGTCTGCATCTACGGGTGGCAACCTGTCTCTGCGTCTGCATTTACGAGTGGCAACCTGCCTCTGCTTCTGCATCTGCAAGTGCCAACCTGTCTCTACTTGTGTATTTACCAGTGCCAATATGTCTCTACTTATGTGTCTATGCGTGCTAATCAGTAATTTACAACGTGTTTATTACAGTATATAATTAACCGCAATTTTCCCCTATCATATTTTTCCGTGTATATTGCGAAGCTGGCAAACAACACTTTAAAGCTCTGTCAGAATCATCGCCCACGTATTCTACACAAAAGATAACATGCAAGGGGAAATATTCGTTCCACATTTCTTCTGATCTCACTCCTTGTTTTGTATCTGCAACATGCAAGTTACCTGCAGATACAAGGTTTGTTTGTAACTTCTGCATTTATTTGGCGAAAATGTCTGATTCTAAAATAGTGGCAAGTGTCTGTACTTCTGCATCTAAAACAGCCCTTTGTACTTCTGCATCTACAAGGTCTTTCTGTACTTCGATACGCGTGCCAAACCTGTCTGTACGTGTGCATCTACAAGGTCAATCTGTCTGTACTTATGCATCTACAATGTCAACATGTCTGTACATCTGCATCTACGAGTGCCAACCTGTCTTTACGTGTGCATCTACAAGGTCAACCTTTCTGTACTTGTGCATGTACAGGGTCAACATGTCTGTACTTCTGCATCTACGAGTGCCAATTTGTCTTTACCTCTATACTTACAAATGCCAAGCTGTCTCTACTTCTGCACCAACCAGCGCCAGCCTCTCTCTACCTTTTTACCTACTAGTGGCAACCTGTCTCTACTTTTGCGTCTACGAGTGGCAACCTGTCTCTGCTTCTGCATCTATGAGTGACAACATGTCTCTACTTGTGCTTCTACGAGTGACAACCTGTCTCTACTTCTGCATCTACGAGCGGCAACTTGTCTCTGTTTCTGCATATACGAGTGGCAACTTGTCTCTGTTTCTGCATCTACGGGTGGCAACCTGTCTCTGCGTCTGCATCTACGAGTGGCAACCTGCCTCTGCTTCTGCATCTGCAAGTGCCAACCTGTCTCTACTTGTGTATTTACAAGTGCCAATGTGTCTCTACTTGTGTATCTATGCGTGCTAATCAGTAATTTACAACGTGTTTATTACAGTATATAATTAACCGCAATTTTCCCCTATCATATTTTTCCGTGTATATTGCGAAGCTGGCAAACAACACTTTAAAGCTCTGACAGAATCCTCGCCCACGTATTCTACACAAAAGAGAACATGCAAGGGGAAATATTCGTTCCACATTTCTTCAGATCTCACTCCTTGTTTTGTATCTGATACATGCAAGTTACCTGCAGACAATTTGTTTGTGCAACTTCTACATTATTGTGCGAAAATATGATGGTAAAATAAAGTGCGAAGCCAGAAAACAGCCATTTGGTTTCCTTGAACAAAAGTGCTTTTAAATTCGATATGGCGGAGAAAGTGGTGTAAGTTGTACAGCATAATATTTGTCCTGCTGTCGTTCATTATTTTGTGTGTGTGTCTAACTTCATGTTTTTTTTTTTGTTTATCTGGAGATTCATGATTAACGGGACAAACTCAATAGATCTGTGATATTCTCTACGCACATACCCACCCACGCACCCACACCCACCCATACCCACCCACCCACCCACACACACGCACACACACATTGACACACTCGCACACACACACGCACACACACACACACACACTCACATTGACACCCTGAACTTTAGAATAAAATGTATTTTAGCGATTCAAATATGTATAGATTACACTAATTTGTTCACTTAAAAGGCAAGACAATTTCAGACGTGACAAGGAATGATGTGTCAATACAAAGAAACACAAACAATGCAAGACAAGGCTGCATAAAACATCGAGATGGCAAGATCAGGAAAACCAGTGCGAGACAGGACTAAACGTGAAATACCAAAGAAGATAAGAGAAGAAAGATATGGCATGACGAGTCAATACAATTCAAGACAAGACAATGCGAGAAAAACCACGATAAGGCTCTCTGTCCCCATTTTCAGCAGCCAGCAAAAAGTTCCAATACTAATGGTGCTAGTAGCATTCTGATTAAACGTCCGTTTTGCCTTTCCTCCGTGCCTCGAGCATCTGCCTGAACCTCTCGTCACCTCCCGCTGCATCAATCTTACCAGACTGTGGTGATAAGGACGAGACTGTAAGAGCAGCAAGTGAACAGAAATGAGACTAAAAACAGCATAATGCACCAAACAACAACAACAAACAAAGAAACAAACAAACGAAAAAGAAGAACAGCACAGCACTTGTGTCTTCTGTGGCTGCACGCTGTAGGAGATACTGACAGGGGGATCTGACCATTTATGGACTGATAGTTTTATGTGCACAGCAGATAATCTTTCGACTAATTATTTGATCAGCTAACTAACTTAGCAACCAACTAACAAACCAGCGAAGCAGCCACCTAGCTAGCTAACCAACCAACCAACCAACTGACTAGTTGCTAACTAACCAACCAACTAACCAGCAAACTAGCTAGCTAACTAAACAACCAACCACATAACTAGCTGACTAGCTAATGAACCAACCAACCAAATAACTAGCTAGCTAACTAACTAGCCAACAAACTAGCTAGCTTGCTAGGTAACCAATCAACCACCTAACCAAATAGCTAACCAACTAACTAACAAACTAACCATTCAACCAACTAACTAGCTAGCTAGCTAACCAGCCAACAAACTAGCTAGCTAGCTAACTAACCAATCAACCACCTAACAACTAACTAACTAACTAACTAACCAACAAAACCAACTAACTATCTAGCTAACTAACTAACTAACTAACTAACTAACTAACTAACTAACTAACTAACTAACTAACTAACTAACTAACTAACTAACTAACAAACTAACTAACTAACTAGATGGCTCAGTAACTAACTGACTAATTATCTAATAAACTTTACACGTAACTAGTTACCTCATTACCAACTAATTGACTTATTAACTAACTAATCAACTAACTAAATAATCAATAAATTAACTTACTAACTGATTATTTACCTGACTAACTAAGTATTAAACCACCTAACTAAGCAACTAACTAACTAACCCACCAGGACACACAGGTGAATATGTCTCTCTTAACAATATTTCTACACCATCTACCCGCCTTTTCCTTTTCCCTCTCTCCTGCCCTCCTCGTAGTCACAGTTCACATAAAACATCTTTCACTTTATTAATTATTTATAGAGGTTAATGTTACTTCTGCTGCGCATTACCGCTTCCTGTTATGATTTAAGTCTGCAACGTATATCCCTGTATGACTCAAACAAATAGGAATATGCATTTTACCAGCTTCGTCGCATATTTACGGCAATAGTTTAGAGTAGTTCTTTATTCTTTTCTCCATTTCTTGATCAAATTAGCAAGTTAACTTTTAGCATTGTGTCTTAACTATCATTTCTACATAATTTTGATGTGTAATTTAATTTGGATTCTGTTAGTTTATCAAACTGCTGACTTGACTTTCACGCTTTATATATATATATATATATATATATATATATATATATATATATATATATATATATATATATATATATAAAACCGGGAAGGCTAACTACCATATATATATATATGCGGCAATTTAATAAGATTACTGTGGCAGTTTTAAGATGGTCTAGTATATGAGACACCAGACCATGTCCTCTTTCGTATAACTGTTCATACAAGCGGCACTTTTCCCGCTTATCTTTAATGCATCTCATTTTATTTTTAGCAGTTGGCTTCCGGTCAAAATGGACGATATGTACTGTCACTGTTTTAAGTCATTGTCAATTATTTCCTTCTGACAGACGGTAGCTGTTGCGTTTCCCTCCATTTGCAATATGAAAGGATATCGTTTTGTAGCTCAGCTACTGAGTTGAGTGCATGGCGCGACACTGTGAGCTGTGAATTTTATTTGGAATGTTTCTTGTGACGAACGTGGTGTTGTGAACTTTAGATTCAAAGAAGAAGAAAAAAAACATGCCACAGAATTGGCGTTACCTTATGTGATTAACTGCTGCTTCCGTAGATGACAAACTGCATTTCTTATGTCAGACTATTTGTGCTAGCACTTCTGATGGCTGCCCTAATCTTTTAATGTGTGTAAATCCTAGTGGATATGCTGAGACTGCAGTCTGTGCCAGTTTTTCCACACGAGACAGTGATGGACATTCTGTATGTTTTGTGGTTGGGACAGGGGCGGAGCAAGTATGCGTCACCCGTTGACTATGAAGCAATACCCAAGTTTATCAAGATTCAGCAGTTTTGTCAAGCATTTGTCTGACTCTTGTTAGAATGGCAGATTGTAAACAGTTATAAATATTATCTTCAATCAGAGTGGGTTTTTTTTCCTCCCCTTCTGATTAACATGATGTATGCCTGTGTTAAATCTAAATAGGCAGCATTTTTTAAGTGGAGTCCTTTTTAAATTACGTTAAAACAGCTTTTTTCGATGTTATTGTTTGATCTATTGTTTGATCAATTGTTTGATCTATTGTTTGATCTACGCAGCTTTGATCTTTCCTGGAATCAGTGTAAATTATGCTGCTTATTCATTAGAATTCCTTTAACAATTACATGTTTTATGGTGTGTGATTTTTTAACTCGTATTTCAATTTTTTGTCTCCTGATGTATACGAGTTCGGGTTTATTTGAATTTATATCATGTTGAGTTTCGATATTGTTATTTTTATGACTGTATTTAATGTTTTTTTATATATAATCTTTGAAGGTACTGTGTTGCATAGAGCGTCCGTGGCTCAGGTGTTGCGAGTCTGACTCGTAATTCCAACTTGCCGCGATCGAAACCCACTACTGGCTGCGTGGATTTTAATAATGGTATGGGGCGTCGCAGGTCGACCCAGCTGTCCTGGGAAAGTAAAGTAGTACCTATTTGTCTGTAAAAATATGGGACGCTCTTCCCATATGCCTGATGCTCCTACGGCGTGAAAAGGGATCTTTACTTACTCACTTACTTACATATTGTGTTGATGTTCTGCAATTATTTATATTTATTTAATTGGGGGAAAAAAGCCCAAGAGCAGGCAATTGTTGAACAGTACAAAGGTAGACGCAGAACTGCATCTCCTGGAAATGAGTGAATATGGGATATGGGCACTGACAATGGGGAGGTAGTTTTTACAGAACACTGTGATGGGAGTGACTGTGTATAGTATTTTGATGATGTCAAAGTAAAACTAAAGATCACTTTTCACGCCGTTAGGCGCACCGGCATATGAGAAGAGCGTCCTATATTTTTACAGACCAATCGGCACTGGGTGGGTAATGTGGTCAGCATTACACCGGCCGTCTTTACTCCCCCAGGACAGCCATCTTGGTACCAGTTATAGGCTGGGTCGACCTGCGACGCCCCAACCATGACAAAAATCCACGAAGCCAGCAGTGGGTTTCGATCGCGGTACTTTGGAATTACGAGTCGGACTCACAACGCCTAAGCTGCAAACGGCGCATTTTGATGATGATATCAATAATAATAACAATGATGATTATGCTGATGGAAAAGGAGTTGTTTGTTTGTAATGTGTAGCTTTGCATTCTTTCCATTAAACAGGCATTTGTGTTTTCCTCTACTGCATCAATCATTTTGTCCGGCATCGTGCCGGTGTTTATTGCTTTGTTTACATCTTAATCACTTCGTCTATTTTTTTTTCCTTGCATTACTGTTATCCGTCTGTCGTTTTCTTTTCTGCCCAGGTTGTTATACTTTTGTCTTATACCAATTATAAGTTTGTTCATGCTTCCTTTTCAGCAAATTTATATCATTAATATTGCTCTAAAACATTATTTTGTCTCAGCTTTATTATGGCTATACTACTGTGTTTTTCGAGGAGTCGCCGTGGCGGAGCCGCTAGACCTTCGCCGCGGATCGGAAGGTCGGGGTTTAGCTCCATGGCGAAGCCCAAATTTTTTTTTAAAAATGACCTTGCCTCCCAGTTCTACCCAGCCTTGAAGTGGAGGGAAGTAAATATGGCCGGCTTAATGCTGACCACATCACCCATATATATATACTGATTGCATGTGCAACTGCTGATATTTTCGTGACTGCTGCTTCCGTCAATGACACCGCACCACAGCGACGGTAAATACGGTCTACACTTAGAGAGAACAAATGTCAGAAGTGTCAACAATATTTGTCGCACACAAAAGCTGAGTTAGCTGTAGTTTTACAAGGTTCACAAGGGGTATTCTCAAATCTCATATTTTTTTAAGTCTTTTAGGCAGACATTTTTTCATGCATTTTTTTTTCTCTTCTATATTTAGAGAAACTAGGGGAAAGGTCTTCGTTTTATTTTCTCTCACCCAAAGTCTTGTGTATCGATCTGCAAGGAGAAACACTTGGGTGCTCAAGTTTGACATTCACAAGAAACGCGAAAATGTGTGTACTACAAAGACGCATGGACAAACAATATAAGTGCCTTCTTGAATTGTTATGCCCTTCACACACACACACACACACACACACACACACACACACACACACACACACACACACCCACTATGTATACACACACACACACACACACACATATGCATGCACTTTTTTACATTTAGAAAAAACCGCTCACACACAGACATCTAAGACCAAATTTCAGATAATAGAGTGATGTTTTCTTTGCCTGTCCTCAGATTTCGATCCTTGATATTCTCATTCAGTTATATCATGGGTTTTTACTCACGTGATGTACGGGCTTGTCACTCGCCTGTAGATCTGAATGTTGTGGAGTTCTAACCCGAAAGGAGAAGGACTTTTTTGTACAATAATAACACTGGCTACTAGTTCGACCCAACCTTAAATGGGTATCAGGCAAAGTCGTGGAAAGTAAAGGCAGTCAGTGCGATGTGGACTAAATCAGCCATCAAGTGCTACAATATATATGTAAAGTGTTATATGATCAGCACGTTTGAATGTGTGGAAAAGCCTGTTATATTTTACTTGTATCCATGTCACATCATGGACCGCCTGTCATACCGTCGCTAAGAATTATATAAACTTGTTTCCATTGCAGACTGTTCAAGATATATTTTATTTTGCACCTTCGACCAGTTGCATCGTGGGTTAAAGTTTTACTATTCTATCCAGATGAAATTTCGGTGGAAGAATTAGACGTATGGTGCCTGCTCAGAATAGAGGGAGTTTAATGGTATGATAGAATAACTAATGTAGAGCTTTGGGAGAGAACTAAACAGGCTCCAGTGGACCAAGAGGTGAGGAAAAGACGCTGGCGTTGGATGAGACACACACTGAGACAACAAGAGAACAGCATAACTAGAATGTCTTTGCATTGGAACCCACAGGGGCATAGGAATAAAAGATGGCCAAATAAAAAACCACATGGAGAACAGAGCTGGAGAATGAAATTAGAAATATGGGGAGGACATGGGGAGAGCTCCATGCAATGGCGAAGGATAGAACGACTTGGCGTGAGCTGGTTGAGGGCATATGCTCCATTGGGGGATAGAAAGGCAGAAGAAGAAGAAGAATTAGAAGTATTGGTGGAATTGTGGAGTAGAAATATTAAGTAAACTTATGAATGACAATTGTAACACTGGGTACACACCAAGTGATATGAGAAACTCTGTATTTCCTGCCTTACCTGAAAGACCAGTAGCAATTGAATTTGAAGAATTTCGCATAATCACCTTAATAAATTATGTCGCCAAATTGCTGCTTAGAATTATAATGAGAAGATGAGAAAGAAAGATAAGAATGGAAATAAATCAACATCAGTATCGATTTATGGAAAGTGAAGGGACAATAAATGCAATGTACATATTACGAACAGTGATAGAAAGATTGATGGACATACAAAAGGACTTATATTTGAGCTTTATAGATTATACCAAGGCATTTAACAAAATTAAATAAGAAGAGATTATACAATTGTTGGAAGACATCAATGTAGACGGGAAAGACCTCGGAATGGTTAAAAACATTTACTGGAACCAAGTAGCAGTATTTAAAGTGGGAAACATATTTGGTACTTTTGAACAGATAAGGCGAGGAGTAAGACCGGGATGTGTCTTATTCCCACGCCTTTTCTCTCTCTATAAAGTGAAAAAAAAAAAAAAAAATTGAGTGAAATTAAGGAGAAAGCAGGAATAAGAGTTGGAGGGTACAATATAAACAATTTGCGTTCCGCAGACAATACAGTTTTGATTACTGAAAACGCAAATGATTTACAACTGCTGGATATTATGGGGTGGAGAGTGCTAAGAAAGGACTTTCCATTAATTTTAAGAAAACGAAAGTAATAGTTATATCAAAGAAGAAGATAATTCCATGTTGTGATATCTCAATTGAAGGGAAAAGGCTCAACCAATTTAATACATTTAAATATCTGGGAACAATCCTTTTATCAGATGGAAAATGTGTGACAGAGATTAAAAGCAGAATAGGTCAAGCGAAGGCATCATTTCAGAAACTGAAAAATATGCAATAAGTCGCTCTCATTTAATGTCAAAACTAAAATGTTACATAGAACCTGTTTTGTTGTATGGCAGCGAATATTGGAATGTCAGTGAGCAAATTAAGAAGAATGTCAAAGCAACAAAGACGTGGTTTCTGTGACGAATGTTACGAATACCTTGGACGGCCAGAGTAACTAACAACGATTGTTTGAAAGCAGCTAAAGAAAGTAGATCTCTGTACACAACAATTAAAAGGAGACAAGCACTGTTATTTGGCCACGTAATGAAAAGATTGGCATTGGAGAACTTCATGACAACTGGAAAGATCAGGGGAAAGAGGGTTAGAGGCAGACTAAGAGAGAAGCTGGATGAGCTAAAACGATGGCATGGGGGGATACAAGCAGGAGAATCATAAGAGCTGTTCCACGAAACCAGAGATTATGAACTGTGGAGATAATTGAGCGCCTTCGACTTCTACTTTTTATTTTGCTTTATTTTAAGAATACGAAAAAAGAAAGACATCTATTCAAAACAATCAGCATGCGTATAGTAAAGAGTAAAATCAGTAGGGAAAACCTTCCAAAAGTTCAAAATCCTGTCACAGTCATTTCACTCTCCAGTGGACATCTCCAGCGTAAGTTTCTGGTAAGTTGCGGATTTTTCAGTGAGTTGGGAATAGGCTTTCCAAAAAATTATCATCCATCGCTTCACATGTGACCTGATTTCCAGACAATCTCGACACGCGTGTCAATTACGGTCTATTGTATTTTTCATAGGTACAGACACTTTTAGACAGAAAATGGTCAAAGAAATTGGCCGCTTCAAGAAAACAGCAGCATCTGAGCAATTGTAATTAATAAAATCATGAAGACACGAAAAATCTAGGCCCTCAAACAAAAACGTCCGTTGATCCGTACAGAGATATTTGTTAAACTGTGAGAGGGCACGAGTTTTGAAACGCACTATAGGTTGGGTTATAACAGATGAGGTTTCACTGACACGTGGCACTGGAATATATTACACCAGTCAAACTACAGAAAGACATAATAGATTATTGTTTATGCCACTGACATATCGGTCATGGTATGCTATTTAATGGTTCCTACAAAACACCAGATGGCGTCTAAAGGCGTATCTATCATTGACGAAATTGAGTTAACATTGTTTTTACAGTTTGATGCATTTCCTTTACATATTCAATACGAGGAAGAAGTTGCAGCATACAGCTCCAAACGAATTAAAATTTAAAAAAAAAATGAATTCCTTTATCTGTCCAATGGAAACTTAAGGATATTAGTCCACACAGCAATTCCTGAAAATAGAAAAAAAAAAGGACCATTTGAATTGAAAGTTATATAAAGACTCTAAGAATACCATAGGGCTAAACGACGAAACATACAGACACGCTGATTGAGCAAAAAAGACTCATAAACAACACCACCTCCAGAAAGCTGGGGTATTTTGGCAGTTAAACGTTATGATGGCCAGTTTAAAAACATTTATGGATGGTACAGTGACGACTAAAAAAGACCTTAAATATACATTTGTTTTAAAAGCACATTGGGTTCGAAAATTGACTTTAGAAAAAGAGACTTTCAGGAGCGCGTGGACGAGAGCGATGTTCTGTAAAGAATCTGGCGATTGCGTATGACCCTTTACAGGATGTAGGAACACCAACACTGACAACTGTTGGTCGACTGTTAGCTGGTGTACAAACATTACAGCAAGTAAAAAGTAAAAATCCAGTTTCACGCCTTAGGCGCATCGGTTATATGGGCAGAGCGTCCCATATTTGTACAGACCAATCGGCACTGGACGGGTAATGTGGTCAGCAATACGCCGGCGGTCTTTACTTCCCCAGGACAGCCATCCTGGTACCCATTTTAGGCTGGGTCGACCTGCGACGCCCCATACCACGATAAAAATCCACACAGACAGCATTGGGTTTCGATCGCGGTACGTTGTTTTACGAAGTCGGTTGTTAGCTGGTGCACATATATTACAGCAAGAAGAAGGGCGTAATATCTGTACGAATATAAAAGATGAATACACCAGTAGTCGTCACAATGTACCCACGGATAGATAAAAATCGTGTCCATACTTACTGTGTCTAACTTTCACTGTTAGTCTATACTGAGCAGATTTATTTCCGATGCATCCTTTCGGAACGCAGACTATCATTGATTTTAACAATCGTGATTGTTTCAGAATAAACTGATACATGGAAAGTGTTCTTACTAACTTGGAATGCGAAAACGAGCTTAAAATTTACATCGTGCAAAAAGGAAAAGTAACAGCAAAACTGTCAGAGTGGATGCACACTTACGTTGTAGTTTCGAAGAATCGATGTCAACTGCTGACGGAGTGTTAGACGTTCGATAGACAGTATCGATATGGTGTTAGAATTAGGGCTGTACCGAATAGTGATTTTCACTATTCGGCCGAATACGAATAGCTGGACCAACTATTCGGCCGAATACGAATACGAATAGTGAATCATCATCATCAGGTGCTTGCCGACTATCGTGGGGGATTATGCCTCGCCACAATCTGCGATCTCCTGCAGCATGTTTTGGTTCGTGTGCTGACACACCTCCATGCCATACAACAAGACTGTCATGAATCTTCTCTCGTTGTCTTCCTCTATCCCTCCTTCCACATATCTTTCCAGTCGTTACCACATGTTCCATTTTCCCGCATCTTATAACATCGCCGAAAAATGATGACTGTCTCCTTTTGATGTCTGTGAGTAGTTGTCTTCGGACTCCCGCCTCTTTCAAAACTTCTTGGTTGCTTTTTTCTGTAAAACCACATCTCTGAGGCCTCCAAAAAAAATTATTCGGCCTGCCTACCGATTGTCGAGGACTCACAGCCATGTGTTAAAACTGGATGTATGTAGCAAGCAAGAATTCTTTATCTAACCTGCAATGACAAAGATATATTGCATAACTTCATTTTATAAAATGCAGTTTTTGCCTGACCTATTGTGTTTCTTATTTCTGTAATGCATCTTCCATGTGGCCAGATATTTAAATTTCTGTACTTGTCCCAAAATAGAACCATTGACTTTTATTACACATTTAGAAATAATTATTTTCTTTGCTACCACCATTACTTCTGTCTTCCGACTATTCAAACTAAGGCCCATTCTTCCACTTTCGAATAGTGTATAAAAAAGATCTAAAAAAAAAAAAAAACATCCATAATGTCAAATGTACGCTGAAATGTTACTTCACAAAATGTAGTACAGAATAGTAAACATTTAAAAACATTTAATGTTTTGCATCCTTCAGTCAGTCAGTCTGTGGTAACTAATACATAGGAATGAAAGTATTCTTAGTTTTATAACAAGTAACTAAACTTGTAAATTGTCACTGACAGCTTAGTTAATCCATGAAAGCAGCATTAGCTTTAAAAAAAAAAAAACCTTTGTTCTATGTTAACATCATTAAGGCAGCTTCTTGTCTCACTGAAGTTATTTCCAGCTGTACTAAACAGACGTTCACTTGGTACGCTCGTGGGTGGTGCACAAAGATAACGCTTAACAGTATGATCCAAGGTGGGAAATCTTGATATGTTTATTTTCCACCAATCCAGAAACGGGTGTAATGTAACCACTATTCGTATTCGGCCCGACCGCAACTATTCGGCCGAATACCAAATAGTTATTAGGTCCACTATTCGGCCCCGAAGCGAATACGAAGCGAATATTCGGTACAGTCTTAGTTCGAACGCTGATTTCACTATCGGTATAGTGTTAGAATGACTGGATACTAAAGTACACAGTAGACAAGACATCAAGATGCATAAGATATTCATTCTCTATGCTTGAGGACCTTCATTTTTGTAGATGATATAACACTCCTATCACATAAACATTGACATATACACAAAGAAAGTAACAGACTACACAGCACAGCAGAAATAGTGGGACTGAGAATAAATTCAAGGAAAACTAACTCTTTCAACTACATCATCCAAGCTAAGTTTATCCTGTGGATCTTGTAAGGCAGACTTCAGTAAAGATGAGGACACGATTCTATAGTGTAAGTCATATCAATTGCTATGCAATTTGTGACTCTTTTCATCTGGATGTTTTTCTAGATGTTTTCCACGCAACTTTAGAATGTTTTTCGATATTTTTGACTCCGTTTTGGATGTGTTTTTTTTCAAAGAAAAGTGGCAACACTGATAACGATTAATATTTGGGATCCATTTGGGTCTGAAATCTACCCAGTCTCGTTGTTAGGTTGCCAGACAATTTTGTATTTTAAAAATTCCACACAGGTTAGTTCCTGAGAAATTGAGAATGGACATTGTTAACTGCGGCAAAATATATTGTAATACATAATGTAGACATAACTCTGTAAATTCATTGGTAAGAAAGAAACTCAAAATTTACAGATATTACAGATCAGAAAAACTTGAGGTAAGGTGAAACTTTCCCAGTTATGTACCCAAATACACCTCTCTCCCTACTCTGTATATCCCTTTCTCTCCATCTGTTCTGTTTTTTTGTCTGTATGCTCGCATTTTCTGAACTTGTTTGATTTTTCTCAATCTGCAAACACACACACACACACACACACACACATATATATATATATATATATATATATATATATATATATATATATATGTGTGTGTGTGTGTGTGTGTGTGTGTGTGTTCGCGATCGAAACCTGCGTGGGCTGCGTGGATTTTTATCGTGGTATGGGACGTCGCAGGTCGACCCAGCCTAAAATGGGTACCAGGATGGGCTGTCCTGGGAAAGTAAAGACAGCCGGCGTAATGCTGACCACATTACCCACAGAGTGCTGATGGTCTGTAAAAATATGGGACGCTCTGCCCATATGCCCGATGCACCGAAAGGTGTGAAAAGGGAACTTTACTTTTTTTTACTTTATATATATATATATATATATATATATATATATATATATATATATATATATATATATATATATATAATTACTCCTAAATGTGTAATAAAATTCAATGGTTTTATTTTGGGCCAAGTAAGTAAATGTAAGTATCTGGGCACATGGATAACATCAGATGGAAGATGCATTACTGAAATAAGAAGCAGAACAGGACAGGCAAAAACTGCATTTTATAAAATGAAGAACATCTTATGCAATATTTCTTTGTCATTAAAGGTTAGAAAAGAAATTCTTGCTTCCTACACACATCCAGTTTTAACAAATGGCTGTAAGTCCTGGACAATCGGTAGGCAGGCCAAACAATTTCTTGAAACCTCAGAGATGTGTTATTACAGAACAATGCTTAAAATATCCTGCATAGTGAACGAACATCGAACTGGGGCGAGCGGTGCTTACTACAAGAAGGCTGGTAAACCAGCAATGAACTGGGGCGAGCGGTGCTCACTACAAGAAGACTGGTGAACGAACATCGAACTGGGGCGAGCGGTGCTTACTACAATAAGGTTGGTAAACCAGCAATGAACTGAGTCGGGCCGACGCCTTCGAAAATTACAGGCCCTGAAACTCGACTGGTGACGTCACTTCCCGAGGCAAACTCAAAATGGATGTTTCAGTGTGTTGTCGCTTTTATTTTTCTTGTGAAAGTTTTTAATGTGGTTTAATTTT
Organism: Candidula unifasciata; assembly: GCA_905116865.2. Classification (NCBI taxonomy): domain Eukaryota; kingdom Metazoa; phylum Mollusca; class Gastropoda; order Stylommatophora; family Geomitridae; genus Candidula; species Candidula unifasciata. The sequence continues at coordinate 18,797 of CAJHNH020000715.1, read as the reverse complement.
CACGTCTGATTCACCTATAAGCGGTATTTCAGGGAGTAGATTTAGTAAGCAATTTCTGCAATTTACGTTGGATTTATCGTCAGTGTGTTGGTTTTCGAGGAACTATGCCTGCTAAATGTTCTGTACCCGAGTGTCGTTCAAATTATGACCTTTCTAGTGGATATGTAAGTTGCTTCAGATTCCCTTCGAATTCTCTTTTAAGAGACAAATGGCTGAAACATATTCCACGGAAAAATTGGACTCCTGGGAAAACCAGTGTAGTATGTATAAAACATTTTCGTACGTCAGATATTATTGTGTCTGATAAATATACAGACAAATCTGGAATCGAGCATATACTCCCAAGAAAGAATCCCGCTTTAAAAAAAGATGCTTATCCAACTATCTTTCCAGATCTTCCATCCTATTTATCGGTGAAAGTACCAGCCTCTCGCAAAACTCAAGAGGAACGTGTATCACATATTAATGGTAATTATGATCAAAAAGTAAATGATTGGCTGTCCTCAGATATCATTACAGATTTCCAAGATCTGGAGTCACAGACAGGAAACAAACTGAAAGGACACTTTGAAAAAAATTGGAAACACACTTCTGTAGATGGAGCTTTAGCATGTATTGTTTTGTATGTCATTACCATACAGTCAGACTCTGCACCATCCATAGGTGTCAGCATAAAGGTGTTACTTGATATGACTATACAAGTCTTTGTTCAAAATAAAAAAGTTAAAGACAAAGACCTTAAATGGATTGTAGACAACAATAAACTTGTGAGATGGTCACAGCTTGAAAATCTTGTAATTCATTACAATGCCTGGGATTATAGTAAAATTCACAGCCAAAATAGCTTCACAGATTTAGTGGAAGAAGCAGGAAGTATTTTGAAGAGTGCTGCAGAGCAACAGTGGACTCCTAATGGTACAGCTGATGAAGTAACTGACACACAAGTAAACTTTCTTGCAGAGCAGCTGCAACTTTTAACCGTGTTAAAAAACAAAAGGCGTTACAGTTGTAGCACATTATGTTTCGCTTTCATGCTGTTCATTAAATCTCCAGCATGCTACCGGTTTATAAGAAAATCTCGTATGTTTGTGCTGCCTGCCTCATCAAAGAACACTGCACAATTTAACTTCACAGTTGTCATTGTCTACTCATACTGGCAGCATTTCACAGTACTTGAAATTGAAACAAGACAAACTAACAGAGCTAGAAAAGATTGTAGTAGTTCAGATGGATGAAATATATGTTAAATCTGCAATTACTTACTCTGGGAGCAAAATATTTGGCAATGCAGACAATGCAAAAGAAGCAGCAACAACAGTGCAGGCTTTCCTCATATCTTCAGTTTTTGGAAGCTACCAGGAAATTATAGAACTTTCACCTGAGAACAGAATGACATCTCAGGATCTACGTTTGAAATTACTCCACTGTATCCACTTTGTACAGGAGTGTGGTTTCACAGTGGTTGCTGTAATTGCAGATAATAGTGCTGTCAATCGCAGAGTTTACAGTGATCTCCTGAAACCAAGCCAAACTTTTATTGAGAACCCAGATTTTGCTAATAAAAAAATATTTTTACTGCATGATTCTGTGCACTTGCTAAAATGCATGTGGAGGAACTGGATCAACCAGAAGGACACAAACCAGACATTTACTTATCCTTTAATAACTGGACAAATGCTAAACGTCTGTGATACTGATAGAGCTGCAGAAGCTAACTTTTCTCATTTAAAGAAACTGTATTATAGTGAGCAAAAGAATATTGCAAAACTGGCACCTAAACTTTCCCAGAAAGCCATCTATCCCTCCAGCATGGACAGACAGAATGTTCCTCTTGCTTTGGCAATTTTTAATGAATACAATGTTGCTGCTCTGCATCTAGTAGGCAGTAATGAAACAGCAGATTTTATTGAAGCCATCCTTAGATGGTGGCATATTGTTAATGTGAAAAGTAAATTTGTAGGTAAAAAGACACTGAACTCATTCTCAAATCCTGTATTGTCAAATGATGATGAACAAGTGCATTATCTTGAACAGTTTGCTGAATGGCTAAGAAAGTGGGACAAGCTGACTGGCTGTCAAGGAGAACTGACCAAGGAAACACACAGTGCACTGCTGCATACAGTGACCGCAGTGCTTTCTCTAATCAAATATCTATTTGCAACCACAGAAGCCAGTTTTATGCTTCTTGGAAAGTTACAGACTGACAAAATTCACCCAGTAATGGATTTCATGGATTATGTAATTTCAATTTGGACAGCTACATGGTAAGTAGTTTCTGTTGTGCTTTTATTTTCTATGTCATATTGTGAATATGTGAGTAGTTTCTGTTGTGCTTTCTGTTTCTATGTCATACTGTGAATATGTCAGTAGTTTCTTATGCGCTTTCTGTTTCTATGTCATATTGTGAATATGTGATTAGTTTCTGCTGTGCTTTGTTTCTATGTCTTATTGTCAATACCTTAATCAAGGGCTGTTCAACTAAGTCAATTTAGGTTAATTCAGAAGCCAACATTGTAAAATTAGGGATCGTTATGGGCCAGCAGTCCAAGTCCCAGCTTAGAAAAACCATTATTTCATTGCAACCAGCAGTGATCCGCGGGCCACTCGCTAGGCCTCAGCGGGCCAAATTTGGTCCGCGGGCTGACTGTTGAATAGCCATGAGCTTACTGCTATACTTTTTGTGGGCTAGTACTCAGGGGACGGCCGGGAACAAAAAAAAAAAAAAAAACAGGTACTGTCTGAGTGAAAAAGTAACATAACGTTAGCCAGCGGGGCGACGTCACGTCCTGGTGATGACGTCAGTAGCTAGGCCTGTGCTAAAGTTTGGCCATGGTCGGGCAGTGCTCACAACAAGAAGACTGGTGAACGAACATCGAACTGGGGCGAGCGGTGCTTACTACAATAAGGTTGGTAAACCAGCAATGAACTGAGTCGGGCAGTGGTCATTACAAGAAGACTAGTGAACGAACATCGAACTGGGGCGAACGCTGCTCACTACAAGAAGTCTAGTGAAAGTACATCGAACCGAGGCGAGCGGTGCTCAGAGATGTGGTATTACAGAACAATGCTTAAAATACCCTAGACAGCCCCCCCCCCTCCCCCCAGCAAAAAAAAAGCAACCAAGAAGTTTTAATAGAGGCGGGAGCCCGAAGACAACTCCTCACCGACATCAGAAGGAGACAGTCATCATTTTTCGGCCATGTTATAAGATGATGAGGGAAAATGGAACACGTGGTGACCACTGGAAAGATACGTGGAAGGAGGGATAGAGGAAGAGAAGATTCTTGACAGTCTTGTTGTATGGCATGGAGGTGTGTCAGCACACGAACTAATACATGCTACAGGAGATCGCTGATTGTGGAGAGGCATGATCACCCATATCAGTCGGCAAAGCACTTGATGATGATGATTCACTATTCGTATTCGGCCGAATAGTTGGTCCAGCTATTCGTATTCGGCCGAATAGTGAAAATCACTATTCGGTACAGCCCTAATATATATATATATATATATATATATATATATATATATATATATATATATATATATATATATATGCTTTGTCGCGCAAACGTGTATGTGTTTTATGTATCATTGATAAATTTTAGTTAGTGGACTGAGCACTCTGGCCACCTTAACTTCCCAAGAAGACACCTGGTAGCCATTCTAGAGTGGGTCGACCTGGGAGCCAAGGTTATCTTCGAAAAAGTCTGGGTCTCTCAGGACTTGAACATACGACTTTCGGATCCGCAGGCTGACGTTTAGCCACTACATGACGGTAGCTGCCCCTATAGCCTTGTGCAGACGTTTGATCTTCCAGTTTTTGTTCAAACATTTCATAATATTTTAAATATAACTATTTTTTGCGACCATCAGTTACACAATATATATAGCAATTATTATTATCATCACATTGTTGCACCCTGAAGAGTTTTCAACCCCCCCCCCCCGCCCCCCGTTTTCCCCACCCCCTCCTCCCCACCTTCACCCCCCATCCCCCACATTCTGTCCCTAAGAACAATTATTTTACCTTTGTGATGATTTCGTCCTATTGTTAGCGCAGGGCCTGTCTGGAAAAATCATGTGTGCCGATTTGTGGGTTGGCCCTTTTTCCTGACGCCAGTTGCGGATCGGAAAGTCAAGGGTTCGGATTCCGACGGAGCCGGACTTTAAAAAAATGACCATAACTCCTAGACTGACCCAGCCTTGAGTGGGTACAAGATGTGGTATTGGTAAGCGAAGGCGGCCGGCATGATGTTGAACACAACACCCACCCAGAGCAGATTGATCTATAAAGTTTAGGATCTCACAGTACCTTCTGCGAAACCACCAAGTCGTCTTGTTCCTATCCGAAAGAAAAACACCATCCGGTAATCTCGTGCAGCAGGGAACCAGCCCTGAGCTTCATGAACTCAGGTGGGCCCACCTCTGAAAGTGTCTAGGAATCGTGGGCCGAAACGCGTGTCGAAGAGGATAACTTCTACTGATGACTGGTAGATCCCTGCTGTACTTGCTCCCTGTGAGTTTATTCCTATAGGTCTTGCTTCGTATGCACAGCATACCTGAAGGTGCGGAAAAGGGGTCTTTACTTTACCCCCACTCCCGCCCCCCCCCCCTTTCCTCCTCCTTTCCCTCTGAGAAACGTCGTAGATCACTGTTTCCAAAACTTGCATAAATGTTTCTTGGTCGCAGCGCCTCTTTTTTTTTTTTTTTTTTGAATTAAAATGTTTCCACGGCGCCTAAAACCTAAATATAAGTATGCCTATTCGCGTCTTGGTTAAATAAATTATGAATCTTCTACAATAATTCGCTGCGCCCCTCTGAATAAGTCGCGGCTTCCCAAGGGCACCGCGACGCACAGTTTGGGAATCACTGTGGTAGATATGAAATCTGTTATACAAATATGTGACTCTTTCAGAAATAGAATCATGCTATAAATGCACGATGTCGCCGTAAAAATGCAATTTACTGGCAAACAACTGATCTCAGGCCAAACGTCAGTTTACATAGAAAGATCAAGTCAGAAAAGAGTGCCCAGCGCATATTAATCATCATTATTGGCTACCTGTAGTTCTACCGTCAAGTATCGTGTATTTACAATAATGCTTACTGTAATTTATCTAAACAATGGGGATTTGGAGACATGATATAATTCCAAGTATTTTAGATAGAGAAGTGTCTAAGGGTAATTATATATAATAAAAATAAACAATCGATCACATAGAAAGAAAGAAGCTAAACATATTTTTTTTCTTCTAAATATAGGAACTGAAGAAACCAACTCTCTCCTTCCAGATCTGCGTCTGTCACAATGTGCGTCTTTATGTCTGTATCTTTTACCATCGCTTTCTCTCAGTCGATCTTTCTATCTCTGATTGTATCTGTCTCTCGGTGTTCGAAACCGGGCGATTCCTGGGGTTTACCCAGCCTCTAGGAAATGGGTACCAGAGTTGTCACTCTGGGGTAAATGGAGGGACGTCACTGTAGCTACGGAGTTTCGTACAAACAGCGACACAGACGGACAATTTCTTATCAGCTGTCTGTACGGGTGGCAGAGCACTTATAGTTTATAACCGTGTGCAGTGACGCTGGTTCACATCTCCGGACTTGACCTTTTTTTTTGTTGCTGTGTATATGCGCTTGCGTTTATGTGCGTGCGTGCCCGCGTGTGTGTGTGTGTTCGTGCACGCGTGCTCATGTGTGTTAAAATAATAGCTTCTGTGATAGGGGAGTATAAACAGGAAATGAAATGGGACAGAGATGAAATACTGAAACCGTAACATCCAAGAGACACCTCAAAGCCGATGTTGTCAGATCCTACAGATGTTGTCCATAATGTGTAAAAGAATGCAAGGACATATCGAAACAGACGATTAAACCTGAGCCAACAAAACCACTATCACCTGCTAGAATTCACATGCCAAAGGCTTTGCCGTAACAAAATCGTAACCATCCACTCTATGTTGAACTCACAAAACGAATCTTCACTGCTGTATAATGGCACGAACGTGAGGTGATTATTACTATGGTGAATTGTTTGGGTTACTGAACAAATTACCATCTAGTAGTATACCATTGTCGGCTCTGTGGCCAAGTCGATGCTTATGACGCTTCGTAATGCCGAGGTGCCGGGTTCGATCCCAACGGTGGTATCAAGAAAGCCGACAGTCCAGGAAGAATGGTAAACTACTGGACGTAAATTTGCCTAGAAAAACCTCACAACAGCCAGGGGTTGTTGGGGTTGGTTCTGCAACGTCCTGTAAAGGATACGCAACTAACCAGTAAACCATTGCTTTCTGAACATAATGAACGATACTACGCTCACAGAGATAGCGTGTACAGCAGAGAGATAGAAAGAAAGAGAGAGAGAGAGAGAGAGAGAGAGAGAATGACTAAAAAAAGGAGAAGAGATGACAGTGGTGATGATGACGACGACAATGACGATAATAATCAAGTCACATCACCCTCCACCTGACTCTCCCGCATACGTATTCGTACCACCAACGTAGAAATAGCAACAGATTAAACAACACATCAGAAGTCGCCCACTCCAAAACAACATACTGATCTTATCAAAGCGATCTTTAAAGACAACGGGCTTATAATTGTCTTCTTTGAGCCTTCTTCATCAGTATCTCTTGCTATCATTCTCAGACCAAATCACTCGACGTCTCTGCGTCTCTCTTTTCAAAACAGGCATTCACAAAATCGCAACCACCCACTCTTGTGTTCAACTCACAAAGCCGATCTCCTTGCCCCCTAAACTGGATAGTCGCAACGATAGTCGTCTGCCTGCACTCCAGTTTAGCTGGTTAGTCTAGGAGAAAGTTGAGGATGGTTCAGAGACTGCTATAGCGTATTAGCTTTATTCAGGTCTGATTACACCAAGTACCTCTACATCGAGGGGACGAGAGGCAGTGACGCTCTCAAGTTCTTTTATGTCTTTTCCTCTGGGGCTTTGTTGGTGTGTGTTTCATGTCAACTGTCTACTGTGAGTCAGGGTGTTCATTATCAGCATCATGATTCACATCGCCTTTATTATTGTCATCATTGAGATAATCATGACCATCACCATACTCGTCATCATCATCATTGAAAAATCTACACCCTCATGATTATCTTCAAAATTATGATAATCACTGTTACTAGCCTCGTAGACCTAAACATCATCAACATCATCATCATTATCATAAGTATTTCTGTCATCATTATTAGCATAAGTATTTCTGTCTTCATCATTATCACAAGTATTTCTGTCCTCATCGTTATCGTAAGTATTTATGTCTTCATCATTATCGTAAGTATTTCTTTCATCATCACTATCATAATTGTTTCTGTCATCATCATTATCATAAGTATTTCTGTCATCATCATTTTCATAAGTATTTCTGTCATCATCAGTATCATAAGTATTTCTGTCATCATCACTATCATAAGTATTTCTGTCATTATCATTATCATAAGTATTTCAGGTATTATCATTATCATAAGTATTTCTGTCATCATCATTATCATAAGTATTTCTGTCATCATCATTATCATAAGTATTTCAGTCATCGTCAGTATCATAAGTATTTCTGCCTTCATCATTATCATAAGTATTTCAGTCATCATCATTATCATAAGTATTTCAGGTATTACCATTATCATAAGTATTTCTGTCATCATCACTATCATAACTTTTTTCTGTCATCATCACTATCATCATCAATTCAATGCTCACCCTCATTATTGCAACCAAATCATCAAATAGTAATCAAGACAGGAGAAACAAATGGGCTGAGGATACGAAGACATCTAAGGAAATCCGTTGACGAGCCGTGATGACAGAAGTGTATGCATATGTGTGTATGTGTGTGAGTGTGTGTGTGTGTGTGTGTGTGTGTGTGTCTGTCTGTCTGTTTTATTTTCAATTAATATATATATATATATATATATATATATATATATATATATATATATATATATATATATATATATATATATATATATATATATAAAACTAGCCTCTTGAAATGAAAGGCAACGCTGACATAAATTATTTCATGTGCTTCCGAAAAGTCTCTATTTCTAGTTTTCTTCAGTTTGTCTCTACAGTTTCTACATGAGCGGTGCAAGCATACAGCGAGCGTTATCTATGCTATGTTCAAGTACAGTTTCTACATGAACGGTGCAAGCATACAGCGAGAGTTCTCTAAGCTATGTTCAAGTACAGTTTCTACATGAGTGGTACAAGCATACAGCGAGAGTTCTCTACGCTATGTTAAAGTACAGTTTCTACATGAGCGGTGCAAGCATACAGCGAGAGTTCTCTACGCTATGTTAAAGTACAGTTTCTACATGAGTGGTGCAAGCATACAGCGAGTGTTTTCTACGCTATGTTCAAGTACAGTTTCTACACAAGCGGTGCAAGCATACAGCGAGAGTTCTCTACGCTATGTTCGAGACGTAACCCGAGAGGTAGAATTGTAGCAAATAATACACAGCAATAATAAATAGTAAAATAATTTTTCTTTGACAATGGAAAGTGAAAGCGATGATCACAATCGCCACACGCTGGCATCGAAAATGGATCACAGAATTTGGTTCTTAATTTATAACGTACCCCAAACACGAAATCTCCGTGGGAAATCCACAGCTGACCTGACAGTCCATTATTTCAAGGGGTGCAAGTGTGCTGTTTTTTTTTTTTTTTTTTTTAGTGTTCATCTAGTGTCTTCTAATCCTAACCCTAATCCTAACCCTAACCCTAACCCTAAACTTGGCAGTAGATAAATCGCGAGAAACTACAACCTGAAAACCGTAGAATTTATTGGGATTGTCTCCCGTGACGCAGTCGTGACGTCAGGGGTAAGTTATAAATTAAGTACCCAGAATCTCATTTGAGGCAACACATCAGCATTTCTTTTCAACAGGAGATAATGCTAACAGATTAATTAGTGTAATTTCGTTTTGATTTTTTCATTCTCAGACAGCGGTTGCCTCAAAAATATCTGTGTCTAAGCTGTTGTGCTTTAAACGCACTATGTTCCTCACCTTGTGGTCCGTTGACCACAGTGGACACATTCTATAGCGACTACAGTGGACACCAAACGGATAAATACAATGGATATTTTCTGCAGCGCTGCGTCTCTCAGAAACAACGCGCCCTCCACGTGTATCAGCTTTTTTTTAGCCTGGAAGAAACAGATGTATTCGAGGGGAACAAATGATGTCAGCATGTGTATATGGGAACCAGGTGCAGTCATGGGAAGTAACGGCGGACAGCGTAATGCTGACCATATCACCCACCAAGTACCGATTGGTCTAGAAAAATATAGGTCTAGCCCTTTATTTTCAATACGTCTAAAGTTGTGGAAAAGGGACCATTACTTGTACATGTGTATATGTTTCTGTCTTAACATGTTGTGATTCTAGCGGACACAAGGTATGCTCAGAGACATGGACATTGGCATCATACGGACAGTGTGTCTTACCATAAAGCAATGATATTGATTCATTACACTTTTGTTCTCTTAGCTGGATGTGCAAGTGACAGTTCTCATGGGCATAGTATGCTGTATGCTCCCACAGCTAACATGGACGCAGTGCTTACTTTATAAATCTAGTATGCCCTGTCCGGTAGAATGCGCACCTATTCAGTCAGGCCAAATAAGTTGTAGTCATAATTACCTTGATTCTGTTCTATTCTTTTGAGTCTTTTGTTTTCCCAAGTCCTAATTTCATTGTTACCAAAAGACCACAGAATGTGTCATCAACATAATTTAACTCTTGATGTCACGTTTTTTTAAAGTACGTAAACAACACAACAATAGTTTTCTCTGGATGCAACAGCACTGTCTAAGCTGTAAGAAACTGGCTGAGGGTTAATCTAATCGATGTGGACTCTGATCAGGAAAGCACAGTAGTAAACGTTGTCTATGCAGGGACTACCCCAAGTGAGGCGTAATTTTATATAACATCAACAACGTTCAATACACAATCAATTATGTACCATGTATACTTTATATAGCAACCAGTGTATACATGAGCAACATTTAAAAAATATATAATTTTCAATAGTGAATTGTAGTACAATGACAGAAGGAATTAAACATAAACTAATCATCATTAAGTGCCTTGCCAGCTGGCGTAGGCGTTTATGCATGATCAAAGATCTCGGTCTTTGGTGTTCTGGATACATTCCACTGATGATATTCCAGCATGTAACTGTCATAAATCACCTACCATCATTTCTCTTGGTCTACCTCTGCCTATTTTACGAGTAATCTGTTCAATTGTCACGATATTTTCCAGTGCTTTTTTTCTCATCGCATTGCCAAAGAACTTTGTTTGTCTTCTTCTCGTCGTTTTATATCATGTTCTACTTCTATTAGCCGTTTCCAGACAATCATTATTAGTTACTCTTGCAGTCCAAGGTATTTGCAACATTCTTCTCAAGAACCACCTATCAGTTACCTCCAAACTCTTCCTGATTTGTTTTGCTCACATTGCGTGATTCACTGCCATACAACAGAAAAGGTTTTTTTTTTTTTTTTTGAAAGGTCTGATGTAACATTTCAGCACTCGTTTTCTGATGTCTAATGAGAGCGATTTATAACAAAAGACATTTTTCATCTATTGAAATGCTTTCTGTCACACATAGTCTGTCTAATGTTACGATTGTCTCAAAATACATGAATATAAACATAACCTAAGGACTTTACAAATATATGAGGAGAATCCTACGAATATATTTACTAAACAAGATCATAAATGCAGAACTAAAGAGAAATTCAAAATGTATATCACTGGCAAACGGTCTTGGGCTATGTCGATGTGAACGCTTCGTAATGCCAGGGTGCCGGGTTCGATCCCAAATGCGGGCCATGCGCCTTGCGTTGGTTTCGACAGTGGTATCAGGGGGCTGACCGCACAGAAAGCAATGGCAAACTACTGGACGTAAGTTAGCCTAGAGAAATCACATAACGGCTGGAGGCTGATGGGGTTGGTTCTGCAACGTCCTGTAAAGAATACGCAACTAACCGTTGAGATATCACTAGCAAACATGATCGTTTGAATGAGACACAGATGACTTGAACATGAATGCATGAGCCTGCTGACAAACTGACAAGGACAGCTCCCCTTTGGACAGCGGATGAACAAGAGTGTGGCTGACCTAAGGAAATCAGGAGAAGGATAGTAGACTGTGAAATGAAAAAAATCTAAGATAGCATGTAATATCAGGGGCAGTAAGAAGGAGACCGGCAACAAGGGGGATCACTTGTGAATGCCTCCTTTATCAAGAGCAACATGAAGAGGGTATAAATAGACCATTGACAAGTTTATTACTTAGCCGTGAATATTGCATAGATAATGACATGTCTATGTTAAGGTAGATGGATGCACAATATGAGATTTATTTTACGTGTTGTTGGACAAGGAAAATTGAGTAGACACTATGGTTATCATCATGTGCGCAACAGAATTGATAGATCAAAGGCTTATGAATGTCTGCCCCAAATCAAAGTAAAAAACTTCATATTCGTCCTTTTTAGGACGAAATTTTTCGTTATTTGAAGCCCCACCCTGGCTTTTGCCAGGGGCCGCAATATAGGCAGGTCATAAATATGGCCAATAATCTGAACGCGGTTTCTGGGACCTCTCCACGGCGATCCTCATCCGCATGGTGGCACTTTGTGTCATCGGGTGGTTATCGCTTGTGTGATGTCCTAGTGGGGTAAAAATCTACTACTACTACTGCCCCAAATCTACATTCACGATAAATCAATAGGTGTTCCGTCCTTTTTAGGACGAAATTATTTGTTATTGGAAGCCCCACCCTGGCTTTTGCCAGGGGCCGCAATATAGGCAGGCCATAGATATGGCCTCCCTCGACACCCACATCGGTAAAAGAGAAAGTGAAGAAGATAGATATGGCCAATTGTCTGAACGCGGTTTCTGGGACCTTTCCACGGCGATCCTCATCCGCGTGGTGGCACTTTGTGTCATCGGGTGTTTGTCGCTTGTGTGACGTCCTGAGGTGGAGTAAAAAGTCAGTCAGTCAGACAAATGTATCATTTCCGGGACCTCTCAGATGGTGATCCTCAGCCGAATGGTGTCATCGGGTGTTTATGTGAAGTCCGATCCTAGCTTTTGCCGGGGGGCCTGAATATAACCTAACGGCTGAAGGGGGTTTCTGTGACCTCTCCACGGGTGATCCCTATCATCAAGGTGGCACTTTGTGTCACCAGGTGTTTATCGCGTGTGTCTTGTTCTGGTGGGGTACAACAAGACAGAGAGAGAAAGAGAGAGCCAAATGAACAAAAGAGCTTGCTGAATCATGACCGAGACCTCTAATTATTTATCATTTCATCTTTTACTGATTGTATCCAATCCACTTCATGGAGTAAGATGTTTACTTACCGTAAAAAGTGGTGAAGTGGAGTCAGATGTTTACTTACGGTAAAACGAGGTGAAGTGGAGTTAGATGTTTACTTACCGTAAAACGAGGTGAAGTGGAGTTGGATGTTTACTTACCGTAAAACGAGGTAAAGTGGAGTTAGATGTTTACTTACCGTAAAACGAGGTGAAGTGAAGCTAGATAATTATTTACGGTAAAACGTGGTGAAGTGGAGCTAGATGTTTAGTTACCGTAAAACGTGGTGAAGTGAAGCTAGATAATTATTTACGGTAAAACGTGGTGAAGTGAAGCTAGATGTTTAGTTACCGTAAAACGTGGTGAAGTGGAGCTAGATGTTTAGTTACCTTAAAACGTGGTGAAGTGGAGTTAGATGTTTACTTACAGTAAAACGAGGTAAAGTGGAGTTAGATGTTTACTTACAGTAAAACGAGGTAAAGTGGAGTTAGATGTTTACTTACAGTAAAACGAGGTAAAGTGGAGTTAGATGTTTACTTACAGTAAAACGAGGTAAAGTGGAGTTAGATGTTTACTTACCGTAAAACGAGGTAAAGTGGAGTTAGATGTTTACTTACAGTAAAACGAGGTAAAGTGGAGTTAGATGTTTACTTACCGTAAAACGTGGTGAAGTGGAGCTAGATGTTTACTTACCGTAAAACGTAGTAAAGTGGAGTTAGATGTTTACTTACAGTAAAACGAGGTAAAGTGGAGTTAGATGTTTACTTACAGTAAAACGAGGTAAAGTGGAGTTAGATGTTTACTTACCGTAAAACGTGGTGAAGTGGAGCTAGATGTTTACTTACCGTAAAAACGTTAGTAAAGTGGAGTTAGATGTTTACTTACAGTAAAACGAGGTAAAGTGGAGTTAGATGTTTACTTACAGTAAAACGAGGTAAAGTGGAGTTAGATGTTTACTTACAGTAAAACGAGGTAAAGTGGAGTTAGATGTTTACTTACCGTAAAACGTGGTGAAGTGGAGCTAGATGTTTACTTACCGTAAAACGTAGTAAAGTGGAGTTAGATGTTTACTTACAGTAAAACGAGGTAAAGTGGAGTTAGATGTTTACTTACAGTAAAACGAGGTAAAGTGGAGTTAGATGTTTACTTACAGTAAAACGTAGTAAAGTGGAGTTAGATGTTTACTTACAGTAAAACGAGGTAAAGTGGAGTTAGATGTTTACTTACAGTAAAACGAGGTAAAGTGGAGTTAGATGTTTACTTACCGTAAAACGTAGTAAAGTGGAGTTAGATGTTTACTTATGCCATCAACTTGCTGTTGGATACAATGTTTACAACTTTTGTTTATTGTTATCATTTTTTATATGGCTTTGATTACTTATAATTTGATTAATCAAATAACCTTTTTTCCCCTAAAATCGCTTCCTTTTTTTGGTTTTTATTTTGTGCAATCCAACTTTTTTTAAAATATAAACCACATCTTATAAACATTTATACAGCATTAAAAAAATTAATCCTTAATTTGGAATTGTTGTTTGTTATAAAGAGCGAGCGAGCGAGCAAGAGAGAGAGAGAGAGAGAAAGAGATAGAGAGAGAGAGAGAGAGAGAGAGAGGGGGTGTGAGAGACCGAGGGTGAGAGAAAGAGTGAGAGAGAGTTAGAAACAGAAACAGAGCGAGAGAGATGTAGACAGAGTGAGAAACAGAAACAGAGCGAGAGAGATGTAGACAGAGTGAGAAACAGAAACAGAGCGAGAGAGATGTAGACAGAATGAGAAACGGAAGCAGACCTATAGACAGAATGAGCAAGGATTGAGAAGAAGCAAAGCACGCAAGAGAGATTGATAGAATGAGATGAAAGAGCCAGAAAAAGTCAGACTGACACTGCAAGAATTACCGGGATATAGAAGAAAGAATGCGACAAAGATGCGATAAAGGATGGTAAGAGAATCCGAAACGAATGAAATCAGAGTGACTGAACGATGGAGAGAGAGCGGGCGTAAACACGAAAAAGGCAAAGCGAAATTGAAACATACACATATACACACACGTCCAAAGCAGAAACGCAGCAGCATCCACATTCACGAACTTCTAATATTGCTCACTACAACTTCAATATGTACACATAAAAACAACAGCTTCTGAGAATCCATACGGATCAAAGCCACGAAATAAAATGGCCGTAAAAAATATAATTCCCATGGTTACACAGCTCGTATTTCAAACGCGATCCTTAGCGCCGGGAATTCAATAAATTAATGTAAATGCCCAGTGATATATGAATTTGTCTTCCACAAATAAATAGACATCATTTGTGTCTCTCAATTTGTTGACGGGTAAAATAAGCCCGGGAAATTAGAAGCCAGAAATGTTGTGTCCTGGCGAAGAATGTCCCAGTTGGTCGGTGATTGTTCTTATCTTACATGGCAAATATGAACTCTTCGCTGGCTGCTGAAGATGGAGACGGAGCTCTTATGGGAATGCCCCGTGTGCTGTAATGTCGGTTCTTGAATCAAATCAAATCAAATCAATAAAATCTTACATAGAAAAATGCCAGCTTAAAAAAAAAAAAATTTCGGAATACAAGAGTTAAGGCTAGGAGCGTGAAAGAGTAAGACTTGCGTGTGAATAAAAGAGGTAAGAAACAAAAAGAGCAATACGTATACAGGAGTAAGTTAGTTACCAAGTTGCTAGTGCTATGGGAAGACCATTGGAAAGATGTGTAGAAAAAAAAAACAGCGAGAGAGACAGCGCGAAAATAATTTTGACAACCTTTTGTCAGGACGTGGGGAAGCGTCAACATACGAACTAATATATGCAGTTGCAGATTACGGAGAAGCATGATCGCCTACGCCAGTCGGCAAGGCATTTGATTATGCGATGAAGCTAGTTAACCCTAACAGGGATTTGCATGTTGGTTTAATCTGTTAGGCAGTTGGGGTTTTTAAGAACGATTACTCGCAGAACTTAACATACACGATCTGCCGTGATGTTGAAACTAAAATCTAGACTGTGTGTGTGGGTGTGTGTGTGTGTGTTTAGTGTGTGTCAGAGAAAAAAAGGAAAGGAGGGTTGGGGCGGTTAGGGGGAAGGGGGGGGGGGGTTCAGGGACATTTATTCTATAAAGAAAGAAGTTGCGAAAAGAAGAAATGGAGAAAAATAGATCGCGGCAAAGAGATAAAGGAAATAGCGAGACAGGATGCAAGCGAAGCGATAAGTAAAGAGCAAAATTTGAGGGTCACAAAAAACGACTGATAGAAACGGAAAGAACGCTGTAAAATGAGAGAAAGATTTAGGACGTCAAAAGAGAAAGCCAGAGTAAAAGCAAGAGAAGGAGGACTAAACGAATAAACATTAGTTTCAGAGGCCAGGGGAAGGGCGTTAGAGAAAAACAGAAATACATATAAGCGCACATGCAAGCAGGTATGTGAGACACCCAGTGTTGCCACTTTAGATGTTTTACATCCAGATTTAGATATTTTTCTTGCATTAAGAGGACGTTATTGACGTTTAGATGGTAGATGTTTTTCTAGATTATTTTCATTTAGAGTGAATTTATCAAATCTAAACTAAGAAACAGGATAAATTGGACCACTTAAATGCTATCTTGACAATACAATTTTGGCTGAAAAGAGTAGGAAAAGGCTGTTCCACTTATCAGCTCCCTGACTGTGTATTAAAAGAAATTGGAACAGATCAAGCATACCAAAGCCATTTTGGATCTGAAGCTTTAACTTCATCACCCAAGCTAAGTTTATCCTGTGGATCTTGTAAGGCAGACTTCAGTAAAGATGACGACATGATTCTATAGGGTAAGTCATATCAATTGCTTTGTAATTTGTGAATATTTCCATTTGGATGTTTTTTCTAGATGTTTCCCATGCAAATATAGATGTTTTTAGATATTTTTAAACTCTGTTTTGGATGTTTTTTGTCAAAGAAGAGACACCAGCGGCGCTAATACAACAATAATATGGGGTGTGAGGGTGGGGGAAAACCTCAGTCTCATTATGCATTTTGAAAGGGGAGGGGCTCAGGGCTAAGCCTCGTTTAATTGCGTAATAATAATTATAAAGTAAAATATCTGTGTGGTTTTGAATGACAAAAACACATAATCATACATTTCAAACAATATGAAAGGTGTTGAAAAAATATCGTATTTGTGTTTAGGTGTCTAAGCAAGCTCAGACCACAGTAACACGCTACGTGCAGGGGGAATAGTGGGGACCTCAAGGAGTCTAAGCCCTGAAGTTTTGGGGCTCCTGCAGCACCTATATATTCCGCACTCCAAAGTAAGTAAGTACATTTTGCCCCACCAGGACATCGCAAAGAGTAATAAACACCTAGTGACCCAAAGTGCAACTATGCGGATGCGTATCACAGATGGAGAGTTGCTAGAAACCTTGTTTAACCATTAGGTTAAATTACCCCCCCCCCCCCCCCCCCCCCCCCCCCCCATGCAAAAGCCAGGGTACTGCTTCAGAATAACGAAAAATTGCGTCTCACATGGGGACGACGTTGGTTAAGCACTCCAAAGTAAGCAGAGATAAATAAAAAATTTACTCCACTAGTATATCACACAGAGCGAAAAACACCTGGTGACACAAAATGCCACCATGCGGATAAGGATCTTTTTTTTTTTTTTTGTATGCTCTTTATTGATTAACATTTTTTGTTAAGTATAGTTGGCAGTTGAATTCAGAAAGAGAAAAAAAAAGTTTGGTGAAAACGTTTGGTTGCGTGTATTAAAATAAAACTATGTACACATCAATCGCTTTCTACTTGACCCATTCATAATATTAATTTTAAAAAGACAAGGATGAGGATCACTAGTGGAGAAGTCCCAAAAACAGTGTTAATATCTTAAAGCTACATTGGACTGACTGACTGACTTTCTACCCCACTAGGACATCACACAAGCGATAAACACTCGATGACACAAAGTGCCACTATGTGGGTGAGGATCACCGTTTAGAGGTCCCAGAAACCGCGTTCAGACAATTGGCCTGCCTATATTGCGGCCCCTGGCAAAAGCCAGGGTAGGGCTTCAAATAACAATAAATTTTGTCCTAAAAAGAACGAAACCGGATAATAAAGCTACAATTATGGTCTGGCTATATTCAGGGCCCCCGACAACAGCTAGGGTGGGTCTTCACATAAGGAAAATTGTATCCCACATGGGGACGAATAAAGCAGGCAGCAGTGACCTAAACACCGGTCAACATTTTTTCCCCGCTAAAATGACTACAGGCTTTTATTTAACAGTGACATTGGCGGCACTAGTTATTGTGCATTTCTTTATTTACTGCGACAACTAGTAAAAGTAAACTTTCGCTGAGGTTATGTCCCTTTGAATGTTTTGCCCTATTACTTTCCTTAAAAGGGTAATTATGAAAATTGTTACGCCTAGTAACAAGGACTATTCCTACTGACCGTTACAAAGACCTCTTTACTCCCTGTTAGCAGACAGATACATTTCACTCACATATAGACAAAAAAAAAAAAAAAGACTCTAATTGCTCACTATGAACAGTCTCTTTGCTCTCTGTAGCAGAGGAAGCTTTAGCCCATGTAACAAAATAACTTTTTATTCTCTCTTAGAAAAGACAATCTTCTTCTGCCTCTCTAATCCCAAATAGATCCCGAATGGAGCATAGGGCCTCAAACCAACTCATGCCAAGTTATTCTATCTATTACATGCAGCACTCCTCATGCCCTACACCTCTATCATTTCAATTTCAATCTCAAGCTCTCTTATCCATGTGTTTTGGTCTTACTTTATTTCTATGCCCCTGTTGGTTTCAGTGCAAAGACCTTCTAGTTATTATGTTCTCAGGTTTTCTTAAAGTGAGCTCTGTTCAATGCCAGCGTCTTTTCTTCACCTCGTGTCCTGGAACGTGTTTAGTTATCTCCCAAAGCTCTACATTATACACTCTTTATTCCCTATAAATATAATGGTCGACGTTTGGTGCAGGAGAGCCTAGCATATGATACCACAACATCCAGCTTAAGAATGGAGGTGGAGGCTGTCACTGCAGCTTTCCGCTGGCTAGAGAACACGACATACACACACATCGTGATTGTAACTGATTCAGAAAGCATGCTGAGGAAGATCACAACAGGTATGCTTCGTGCAGAGTGGCATGCTTCGCTGCGGAGGACACGGGTGAGGAGTATTGTCTGAATTTTTTTACGGGGTTTTTTTACGGGGTTACGCCGGTGTGTTGGGGAATGAACAGGCGGACAGACTGGCCGGCTCTGCACAACTTGGTGGAATACTGATACATGATAAGGCAGACGTGGTTAGTGCCTTGTGGGAGAGCGTGTACAGTTCGGAGGAGCAGATGGATCACCACAGTCTGGTGAGAGTGATGCAGTGGGGTGTGACGAGAGGTTCTGGCAGAAACTCGAGACTTGGAGGAAAGGAATCAGAATGCTACT
>CAJHNH020000714.1:114178-241120 GCA_905116865.2 Candidula unifasciata | reverse complement strand
GATCCTCCACGCTGAGCAGTCAGGGGGTGGTAGACCCTCCACGCATGAGTCGACAGTGTGGGTTTGGTGATCCTCCACGCCATGATGTCGACAGGTGGCTTTGGTAGACCCCCACCCCATGATGAGCAGTGTGGCTTTGGGTAGACCCTCCACCCCATGAGAAAGGACTTTGTGGCTTGGTAGATCCTCTATCCCATGATGTCAGAACAGGTCCCGTTGGTAGACCCTCCAGCCATGATCCAGCGCCCAAGCATCTGTTCTCTCTTTCCCCTCTGCCTCTCCTCCCCTCCAATTTTCCTACGAGTTTTTAAACACGACCAAAGCCCAGCAGTGGATGAATAACCATAACTTATATATATATATATATATATATATATCTATATATATATATATATATATATATATATATATATATATATATATATATAGATACACACCACACATACATAAATTATATATATATATAATAGAATCATAGCCCATGCCAACCGGTTGTACAAAAAACTGAAGTGTGAATTGAGTTGAGCTGAGTCAAGAATTGACAACACAGCATTCGGGGCATTCCTTTTTGCATACACCGTCCTCATCTTAAGCAGCCAGTGCAGAGTTCCAATACTGATGGTACCGGTCACAATCTGGGTAAATGTGTGAACTGTAAGTATGAATTGAATTATCTTTTTTTTCAGATAATTAGGGTCAGTCAGCTTCTTAGACGATAAAAGCGACAAACAAGGTACGAGTTTTCTAACCGCCATCAACCAGGCTGTGTTGAACTGTCACAGTTCATATATTGTAATAAATGTAGTCATTAACATAACTTACTAGTTAGGATTTCTTTCACATAAGCAATTTGTGCGTGTCACCACTGAATATTACAAGGATTCATACATTCGGCTACTGATCAATCCGAACAACAACAACACACACAAAAAAAAAGCATTTCTAGTTCATAAAACAATAAATTTCGCAACAAATCAATAAATTTAAATACAAAACAACGAAATCCGCAATAGGACAATAGGTTTCGATTTCAATTAATACATTCAAAAATCAAACAATGCATTTCGTCATAGAAGAATACATTGCGACATTCAAATTATGGGCTCAGTTTTTAAACAGAAAACCAAGATCACCTAATAATGAAGGAAAATCACTATAAAAAACAAACCACATGAGAGAAAGATAATTTCATTTGTTTTTAAAACTCTGTTCAAAGACTGTTATGTGAAAAGACGTAATACTGACAATTTTAAAGATAACTGTTAATTAAGACAATGGAAACTTGCATCATAAAACAGTTTAAATCAACGCTGAGATTGTTGACACATCTATGGACCTAGCAGTAGTAATTTAAACAACACGATTCTGTTCCCAAAATCGGGGTTTTAATTTTTTTTCTATTTCAATAATGTCTGTTCATGCCCATCAGTTATGTTTGTGTATGCAATATCGCATAGCTTATGTATTGATTTTATACGACTATAGGAGTATCGATTACCTCATTCAATACAATTTGAATAAACTTTCAAACAAACATAGTTATATTATGTAGTCTATTTTTACGAATATTAAAAATGATCTCGTATATTCAATAAGTGGAGAACTTTGAGTTCATATGGAGTAAATAATGTGAAATATCATTATGTGTCTGACATACAGAACAGGTGTAGTCTGCTATACTGAAATAAGCCACTCAAAGTCTCCGTAATTTTTGATTGCGAGGTATTTTAAATTCTTTTATTTTGACAGTTTCTAGTAGGAGCCTTACACAGTTCGCAGACACTTCTTCCACTCAAGCTCCTATTCCACATCCCTGCCCATTCTTCTGTCATTATTATTATTTTTAAATTACATGTTTAAATTTACCCTTATTTATTGCTACATGTATTAGATTTTTATTTTTACTGCCGTCTGTTTCATCTCTATCCGCCCTTGCATATCCTTCAATTTCCACATGCTCAGGTAGCGATATAATTAGTGCTGAGCATCCACTTGCTGTTAGATCAGTTGTGCAGATCTCCTCTGCGATGTCATTTCTACTACATATCTGGGTATTAATAAGAGCCATAACCATATGATGGAGGTCACTTAAAACAGTCAACCTTTGTCTGAGCGTCCATACATAATGCGGAAAAAATATAATCTGAAATAAACAGCAAAAATAAGTATCTAATTATCAGTTGATGTGAAATTTTGACAGCACTATTAAGATGACAGTCCTGAAAGGGTTAAATAATGACAAGAGAGACAGCAGACGTATAAACTGCACCACCACAAACGTACTTGCCTTTGAGAGAGTTAATATGCTGGACAGCCATACGTAACACCGTCAACTTGTCCAGCTTTCGGTTCATGGCGCTACACATAGGGATGAGCGAGGACAGTTCCACGATATACGTGTTCATCTTGTCTCGACGACGTTTCTCGATCTCGCTGTGGTTCTGTCTGGTTACCGGACTCAGTCTGTATCACATAAACAGTCAAGGAATAGTCTGTATCACATAAACAGTCAAGAAAATGACCGCTGGCATAATTCTTCTTCTTCAGCATTCCAAATCCTTTGTATTCATTGCCACAGATACCCCCCCCCCCCCCCTTTTTTTCCCCATCCAATTATCTATCTGGTTAGCCTTGTCTTTCCATTGGTGACACCAAGTGTTTGTAGGTCTGATTGGATATTATCTCTCCATCGTCTTCTCGGTCTGCCTCGTTGTCTATGACCATTTAGCTCCCTCGTGTAAACATTTTATACATCTCTGTCATCTGACATTCTCCTAATATGCCTCAGCCATTTCAGTCTTTTAGCTTTCATAATGCCAGCGATCAACGGTAATTTAAACAGGTTATGAAATTTGTTGTTGCTTGTTACTCTCCTCTCCCCGCTGTTTGTATCATTAATGCGAACAAAGACACTCTGTTCAAAGATTTATCATAAGGCTTCAACTATTTTAGTTGTGCTTCAAGTTTCAGAGCCATATACAATAACCTTATATACATTTATCTGACCTGCCAGTTGTGATATATATCTATATATATATATTTGTAGAGGCCACGAGGCACTCCATGAATGATGTGGTCAAAATCACGTCGGCTGTCTTTACTTCTCATAACAATTCCTGGTCAAAATTTTACAGACGACCAAGATTGTATTTGTTTGTAGGCATCTTCATTCTCTGATTCACAAACACATTTCGTTTATACTGACCAAGAATAACATAATGCAGTAAAGTACTAATTAAAGGAATTAACACAAAAAGAACTGAAAACCAACATGAATCATGTGTTGAATTTGATAAACACAATATTCTGTAGTCTTTAAATGAATCACCCCCCCTCCCCCATAATCTCAACTTCTGTTGTTGACTAATGTCCTCCTATTTCTTCTCCTTTCTCCCGTGTCTATGCATTCTTCTCCTTTCTCCCGTGTCTATGCATTCTTCTCCTTTTTCCCGTGTCTATGCGTAATAGTAAACGCCATGAGTTTACAATACTAAGTTTGTGCTACGGTCGACCCTATTTATAGGCCAACTAGATCAACGGGGATTCCCGTTCTTGTGCAAGTCGAGAGGCCACTCTGTGTTCACAGTTTTTATCGAGGATATGTATACACAAACTAAACTACAGTTTCATTAATTTGCAACATATTTTATCGAATTATATGTCATTTTAAAGGTAAAAAGTGTGCTATTAAAATATAACAATAAAGGCTCTTACAGGCCCCAAAAACGATGCTTTTGCTACAGTGAAGATTAACATAAACACCAATAACGCGTGGAAATAAACTCGAAGTTATTTCAGCAGAAGAAAATAAATTTTAGGGGGTATTGCATTAGAGGACAGGGTTGGGGGGGGGGGGTGGGGGGTGGGTGTACCTCATCAAATTTAGCACTTGAAAATACTGCATACATAACATAAATTTAAATGATTGATGGTTTTTATTACTATTAGTAGACTACTACAACATATAAAAATACTGTTGGTTAATAGTTAGAAAACAATCAGCTGACTTGCTTAAAAAGCTGAGTAGATTAAATACACTTTTAAAAAAATGCACAGTTAATATTAAACTGATATGTGCAATAATTTTTCACTCAGAGCACTTTTGTTAACAGTACTGTAGCACAACTAAATATTTATTTTCATGGTACAAACAGCACAAACAGACCATCTCACAATAAGTCTTATGAGTCACATGACTAAGATTTTACTGAGAATAATTATGAGAAGAAGTTTGCCAGAGTTTACAGCCAGTGATCGCGAAGCAGAAGATGATTCACAAAAATAAACACAAGTGGTTTAGGATTAATACTTCACCATATATTATACTGTAAGTTACTTATTAGTAAAGAGGCAAGTGACTTTCTGTGAGAGGTTAGTTAGTAAATTATGGAGAAGTTTTTTCCACTTACCCAGAGACTGGTCCAAATAATTTTGATATAGTGTATCCACAATGAGAGTGCACCGCTTATAATGAGTATGCACAGTCGATATGAAAGCAATAGTTTTTCTTCCATAGCATTTTTTACAACAATACTATAGGCTACCTAATATGTTTTCTCTGTACTTTATACAAGTCAGGATGTTCATAGATATACATGTATGTTTTTAGATGAGAGAGGGAAAATAAAATTAGTGTTTACCAAAGAGATTTAATTGAGATTTGTCCAGTTTCCTTCTGTTAGAGGAAATCAGTTCCTTTTCATTGTGAATTTTTGGGTAATTGTTTAAAAATACATGACACAGTGGAGATACAGTTGCTCCAGGTGTGAACAAGAAGCACTTCCTAATTTGCTGGTACAATACAGTCTGAGGCAGATGCTGCATGTAAAACTGTTGCTGGTACATTTCACTCTGAGGTAAATGCTACATTCAAAACTCCTGCTGGTTATTACGTCTATCCTCCGAATAACGGGCACTAAAGATGGCAGCCGCAAACTATCCTTTCGAGCCTCAGTCACGTGTCGATTGCGCACTTCCGGTGACTTAATTTCCTGTTTTCCGGCGACTACCGGCACCGCCTTCCGCATCTACTGCAGCTTCGCTCGTGAGTCCTAGCCAACTAGTTTAGCTCCAATCCACGCCGCGTGAGTGGTGGCGGTAGTCGCCGGAAAACCGCCGCAAATTAGGTCACGTGATTAAGGCTGGAAAGGATATTTTGCGGCCGCCATCTTTAGTGCCCGTTATTCGGAGGATAGCCGTTATTACAGTTTAAGGTAGATGCTACATGCAAAACTTCTGCTGGTACAGTACAGTTTGAGGTGAATGCTACATGCAAAACTTCTGCTGGTACAGTACAGTTTAAGGTAGCTGCTACATGCAAAACTTATGCTGGTACAGTACAGTTTGAGGTACAGTCCTATCACAGAGATGGAAATAACGACGACGACAGACTACGCTGTGTATTTAGTCGGACTATTCTTTACGTAGTATGCACTTTTTCCATTTCTCCTTCAAATCAGAATCACTTGAAGTTTAAATGGTCACATTCTCACATAAATAGGTTGGGAAGGTTGGGAAGGTTGGGAAAAAGGTTGGAAGATTAAGTCGAGGAATCGACTTCGCTGTACAAGGTTTGATCATTCATCACTTAGTCTCTTTTCGCGGAATGGCCAGATACCCGCGGACAGCGTCGCACAAAACTCCGAAGCTCAAAATTACCCTATATCAGACAATACACTGAATTTAACAGAATAATGAAAAATGTATTGTCACATCATTGTCTCATTTTAATTTCATGTATTCTGTGCAGGCAACAATTAAAGGTTAAAAATAGGTTCAGGTAGAGGTGATTTAAACAGCATAGTAATGGTGAGACAAAATAAAATGTATAGATATTTTTGTTTGCAAGCATTGCACATTTTTTTAAACCTTTAAAAAAAAGCAACAGTTATTAAATGTAAATAATGTATAACGTGGCGGGGCAAGATGCCATTGAAGCAGTGGAAAGAGTAGGGCTCTCAACAGTTTCACAATGCTGCGTCTTCGAAAACTCAGCTGGCTACGACACACTTGGAGGGTGGAGGGTGTAGATTGGTAGAGTTCCCTATGACATCCTGTATGATAAATTACAGATATGCAGAAAGTGTTGCAGTAGGCTTCTTCTTTACTTGAAGGAGTTGTGCAAGCGAGCCAGGAATGCTAGAGGTGTCCGGGTGGACTGGTGTGAACACCACGAAACGGATCGCAGTGCATGGAAGGAAAAGATTAAAAAACAGAAATAGAGACCTAATAGAAACAGATCGCAGACAGGTTGAAGGATAACATTCTCAGGAGAAACATGTCAAATACACGTGATTGTCTGTCACAAAAACACGCGATTGTATGTGACAAATACACGTGATTGTCTGTGTCAAATACATGTGATTGTCTGTGACAAATTCACCTGATTGCTTGTGTCAAATACACGTGATTTTAGGTGTCAAATACACGCGATTGTCTGTGACAAATACACGTGATTGTCTGTCACAAATACACATGATTGTCCGTGATAAATACACGTGATTGTCTGTGACAAATAAACGCGATTGTCTGTGTCAAATACACGTGACTGTCTGTCACAAATACACGTGATTGTCTGTGACAAAAACACGTGACTGTCTGTCACAAATAGACATGATTGTCTGTGACAAATACACGTGATTGTCTGTGACAAATAAACGCGATTGTCTGTGACAAATACACGTGACTGTCACAAAAAGACGTGATTGTCTGTGACAAATACACGTGATTGTCTGTGACGAATACACGCAATTGTCTATGACAACTGTTTTAAAATCTCTTGAACTTGTCTGTTAAGATTCATCTTAACTCAAGCGGGTCTTGCAAGTCATCCTCGCAATCGCCACGGGCTGTGATTGACATGCCTTCCAAAAGACTTATGCAACACTATCGTCGGGAAAGACGGAAAGATACTTTTTATAGTTTAATAGAAATGATTTAAGTAGCTCCCCAGTTGTCAGCCCAATACAGCAGTACTGATTTGCTGCCATTAAACAAAACATCCTAAATTTACTGTTGTTTTTTTTCACCGCAGAGACTTCCTTGTTCTAGGAGATCTCTCGCTTTTTGTAATCGTCATTTTTATTTCTCCGTTAGTTTATTCTTCACATACACACACACACACACACACACCACACACACACACATACATACACACACCCCACAATCCATTTTTGAAAACATGATTATACAAATACGTTTACGACCTGACATTTCAAAGTGAGGTTTAACAAAGAGAGACACGGTTATTGTTTGCTTGGTTTGTTTTCATTACCTTTGTTTTTCCCTTACGGATCGTTTTATGTAACCGTTTTGATCCAATATCAAGTGTGTTCACGTTATCTTGTGTCTGATTTTACGATAGGAGTGTTAGACACTTGCCACATGCGTAGTCCAGACCATTAAGTTTTTCTGCCGGGGTCCTTGGAATTCTGTTTGTTGTTTCAACTGTCAGGAAGATGGAAAAGTGCTGGGTCCGAAGGCGGTGGTTTGGTGGCTCTACAGAATTCACGGCTGACAAGGATTAGTTTCATTTTCGTGCGAGGATATGTGGGTGTACAAGGAAACGAGCAAGCTGGTACACTTGCAGGTAAGGCTGCTGTGAAAGTCGGACAAGCCACGGACCAGGCTGATATACTGAATGCTCTAAGAAAATTAAGACGCTTGCGTGAGCCAATTAAGAACTGTGAGTCTGCAACCATGGTCAGATTGCAAAAATAGCAGGTTAAACGGTTGGGTCGCAAAACAAGAACACTACGCGGGTAGTATAAGAATAAAAATAAACCAACACAGTACTGGTTTGTTTGTTTGTTTTAGTATCCAGAAGCCTTGAGTTGTTAACCCTTAGGCTCGGTATTATGGATATCGCAACCTTTCGGCCTTGATTCCATTGTAAATACCGTAAATCTGGGAGAAAATGTGGCTTTCCTGCCTACCCCCGGGATTGAACCCGGACCACAAGGAGTACGTCACCCGGTCTCCGCGAAATCCGGTTTAGCCAATTCCGCTAGAGAGCCGGGCGACACAGTACTGGTGACTGACTGACTGACTGACTGACTGACTGACTGACTGACTGACTGACCGTACTGGCTAACTGACTGACTGACTATCTGACTAACTGACTGACCCCACTGGCTAACTGACTGACTGACTGACTGACTAACTAACTGACTGACTGACCATACTGGCTAACTGACTGACTGACTGACTGACTATCTGACTAACTAACTGACTGACTGACCGTACTGGCTAACTGACTGACTGACTGGCTGATTATCTGACTAACTAACTGACTGACTGACTGACTGACTGACTATCTGACTAACTAAATGACTGACTGACCGTACTGGCTAACTGACTGACTGACTAACTGACTGACTGACCGTACTGGCTAACTGACTGACTGACTGACTGACTATTTGACTAACTAACTGACTAACTGACCGTACTGGCTAACTGACTGACTGACTGACTATCTGACTAACTAACTGACTGACTGACAGTACTGGCTAACTGACTGACTGACTGACTGACTGACTGACTGACTGACTAACTAACTGACTGACTGACCGTACTGGCTAACTGACTGACTGACTGACTAACTGACTGACTGACTGACTGACTAACTAACTAACTGACTGACTAACTAACTGACTGACTGACCATACTGGCTAACTGACTGACTGACTGACTGACTATCTGACTAACTAACTGACTGACTGACCGTACTGGCTAACTGACTGACTGACTGACTGACTATCTGACTGACTGATTGACTGACTGACTGACTATCTGACTAACTAACTGACTGACTGACCGTACTGGCTAACTGACTGACTGACTGACTGACTATCTGACTGACTGACTGACTGACTGACTGACTATCTGACTAACTAAATGACTGACTGACCGTACTGGCTAACTGACTGACTGACTGACTAACTAACTGACTGACTGACCGTACTGGCTAACTGACTGACTGACTGACTGACTATTTGACTAACTAACTGACTAACTGACCGTACTGGCTAACTGACTGACTGACTGACTATCTGACTAACTAACTGACTGACTGTCAGTACTGGCTAACTGACTGACTGACTGACTGACTAACTAACTGACTGACTGATCGTACTGGCTAACTGACTGACTGACTGACTGACTAACTGACTGACTGACTGACTAACTAACTGACTGACTGACCGTACTGGCTAACTGACTGACTGACTGACTATCTGACTAACTAACTGACTGACTGACCGTACTGGCTAACTGACTGACTGACTGACTGACTAACTAACTGACTGACTGACCGTACTGGCTAACTGACTGACTATCTGACTAACTAACTAAATAAATAATTAACTAACTGTTCACATCTTTATATTTCAAGTCTGGAAATTAGTGAACATGAACTAGTATACACTTTAGAAAGGCGAGGAAACCAACACATGTTTTGCAAACCCGCTGATATCAAAGTTCTAAGAAAAGGAAAACAACCGACGTGTTAGGCACGGAAAACCCCTGACGTGTTAGGCACGGAAAAACCCTGACGTGTTAGGCACGGAAAACCCCTGACGTGTTAGGCACGGAAAACCCCTGACGTGTTAGGAACAGTTGGAGGCTAAGCTGAGCTGAGTTGAGGTGGGTCAAGCATTGACACCACAGCCCTCGGGGCATTTCCGTATGCGCTCCGTCCTCATTTTCAGTAGCCAGCGCAGAGTTCCAATACTAATGGTACCAGTCGTAGTCTTGTTAAATGTCCGTTTGCCTCTCTTCTGAACGCATTGTGCCGGCCAGACCCTCTGGTCACATCCAGGTGTATCATTCTCTCCAGGCCATAATAATCTAGTTTCTCCACTGACATCATTACTTGTTGCCAAAGGGCCTTGACCATGTCTGCCCTAGGATGTATCAATTAACTACCCCGTGGTGCAGATCCAGCCAGTCTGTCTGACTGCTCATTCCCCAACACGCCGGAACTGCTACAGAAAAGATCCAAAGTATGCTCCCTACCCTGACCTTCCAAGTGAAGCATGACATTCCGCTCGAAGCATCCTTGTCTTCATCACGAGACATGCACTTGAAAAAAAAAAAATGTTGGAAGAAAAAAAAAAGGGGGGGGGGTGGAGGGGAAGGAGATGTCCAAAAGAAACCCTAAGATGTACGTTGAAGAAAGATGTGACAATAAAACAGTTGAACCGGTTGAAGGGAATGGAGGAAGAGATTACAAAGCTGCAATGTTATCTATAAACGTCACAACAGTGAAATGGATGAATGGAAATGGTGAAAGTAAAAAGCATGGACATACCCTGTGTGACTGACGTCCATGTCACTAAGATCCTGACAAGAGTTAGGCTGGCCATGGCATCGAGCCTGCAGGTCCTCGTCGTCATCAGAATCGAAGGCACTTGGGAGAAAGCAATTTACCAACATGTTTATCTTGGAAGAATTTCTGACATCAAATGTTTATCTGGTTAAATTATTCATTATGGCACTTAAATGTCTATCATAGAAAATAACCTGTCCATTCCTTGACCGTGAGGAATCCTGCATTATCTATGTCTTCGGGGACAACTATATTTCACATGATTAATTATGAGACCAACATATTTATCTTAGGCGCTAACCAGTCAACACTCTATGTGTTCAGGAAGATAAATAATAAAGCTTACAGCGATTGATTTGTTACCATGCTTTCTGTTGGTTATATTAGTGCCACGGTTTGCGGTATGTAACTAAACTTAACAATGCACATGAACTTTATAATACTGTCCGATTAAAAAGTCAGCATTATGCATCTTTTGTTTAGGACCTTTGTACACGGCCGTGAAACCTGGACCTTAAAATTTGACTGTGAGGGGAATATGCAAGCATTGAAAAAACGATCTTGTCTGTAGATGTATGGTACATCGCACAGAAACCTTATAACAAATGACGAAGTTCGCCGTACGGTTATTTAACACTTTGACATCTGATTCTCTTTTAACTTGAAATGACAAACAATACAAGGGTACGAACATTTAACACGATCTACAAGCTAGCGTCTCCGAGCGATACTAGAGCTTTTGGTTTTGATGGGGGGAAAAGGAACGGGGAAGATATATATAAATAGATTTAGGGGAAGTGGTGGTGGGGGGGGGGGCAGAATGTGGCTGACTGCACAAGCCACATAATGCAAAGAAGCTTATTATATCTGATAAACCAAGGTCGAGGAAACTGATCCGGAAGCCAGTATGCATTTCTGATACGTTAACACAATTTGCGGGACATCGGGAGCCTCCCTTGGCAGTGGTAAAAGTGGCAAGCTAGCTTGGTTTGGGCACGTGGTGAGCCATGATTCGATTGCCAAGTCTGTACTTCAAGGAACATTGGGGGGTAGGTGAAGAAGAGAAGGGCAAAGAAGAACCTGGAATGACAACATCAAGAAATCGACAAGACTAAGTTATCATACACTTATTCATCAAGCAGAAGACAAAGAAACATAGCGGGTTTTATGTGCAAGTGCTTCCATCAACACGCCACCATGACCCGAATGGACCAGGGGTTGTGTTATGTAATGCGTAAGAGACTTGCAGTCCCACATAGGACTTGGCAGTCTTAGCAGACACTGTTTCAAACACCAGCTGCACAGCTCAAGGTCCGTAGAGACTGGTGGATTCCTACAATATACGAGGGTTATTTCAAAATCAACCTTTGCTTAGCTTGTAAAAATAAACCGTTTGCCACTGCGACACGGTTCATTGCTTGCATCATTCAGTAGTCTTCTAGCTGACTACACATCAACATAGAGTCGCATTTGTTCAGTGGTTCACGAATTGCAAATAAAAAAAAAAAAAAACATGGACATTGTCATTGCCTGTTCCGCCAGCTATGAAATTCGTGGTGTGATTAGTTTCTTCAAGCAGAAGGTCAAAATGCTCAGCTCTATCTCTCACTGTATACACACACACAAACACACACACACACACACACACACACACACACACACACACACACAAGTGCATGCATACATGCAAAATAAAAACATACATAAACATACAATAATTGGTATGGTCACATAAAGTACACGCATTTAGTTACTTAGTTAATCGACAGATTATCCTTATTGTACATGGCACCATTCAGTCCCTAAGTGCACAGATCCCCTTATCAGTAAATCCTGCAGCGTTTATCGGCAGATGGCACCAGTCTGTGTTGGTTTCTTATTCGTCCTTGCAAACCCCGCCCTAACGCTACAGGCGGTAAAGGTTCCAGGCACCGATGACATCAGCGATGTGTTGCGAAAGAGATCTCTTCAAATATTGAAAAATTGAAAGCTTCAGAAAGGATAAATGATCATGATCCAGTCTACAGAAACAGACAGTCGCTTTGCATGAATTTTCAGTGGAAAAAGTTCTTTACAAATGGTTATGTAGTTCGTCTTTACTATGCGAAGTTTGTTAATTAAACAGGATGGTCTTTAAGAATGTGGTCAGATCACATGGCCGAGGGATGGTGTTATCAGGCATGAGACATCTTTCACATAGGCCTTATTTTATGACGTCATTAGAAAGGAACAGTAAATACAATTTCACAGATTTCTGTTTGGAGTGTCGTAGAGGACGAGAGCGACTCATGTGAGTTGTGTACCCTTGGTTGGTTCCCAAGTTTTGAAAGATATTGAACAGATCCAATTTTGCTTGACTAGTATATGTCGTGAAAAAAACTATTAAAGTCACCTTATCTCCTCTGGATCATTTAGCACCTTGCTGTGTCGAGGGGATAATTCATTAAGTTTTTACTGAGGTAGAATATGTTGGATCAAAAGGGGCAGAATCGCACCTCAGTAGGTTCTTATTACTAAAATAAGAAGAAGAAGTAGAAGAAGAGGAAGAAGAAGAAGAAGAAGAAGAAGAAGAAGAAGAAGAAGAAGAAGAAGAAGAAGAAGAAGAAGAAGAAGAAGAAGAAGAAGAAGAAGAAGAAGAAGAAGAAGAAAGAGGACAAAGAAAAAAAATCGAGAAGAAAAAAAAAAAGGAATAAAAAGAGAACAAATCAAAATATTTATAATAACAACAACAAAAATAAAAAAAATAAAAATATTCAGAGAAATAGATATAGTAGCAACCTCAGACAACTGGATGGCAGTATGTGCTAGCGAGGCACATCACAGGAACCAACTGGATGGCAGTATGTGCTTGCCGGCCACATCACAGGAACCAACTAGATGACAGTATGTGCTTGCCGGGCACATCCCCGGAACCCACCTGATAGCAGTATGTGCTTGCCGGGCACATCCTAAGAACCAATTAGAGGATAGTATGTGCTTGCTGGGCACATCACAGGAACCAACTGGATGACAGTATGTGCTTGCCAGGCACATCACAGAAACCAACTGGATGACAGTATGTGCGTGCCGGGCACATCCTGGGAATCAACTGGATGACAGTATGTGCTTGCCGGGTACATCACAGAAACCAACTAGAGGATAGTATGTGCTTGCCGGGCACATCACAGGAACCAACTGAATGACAGTATGTGCTTGCCGGGCACATCCCCAGAACCAACTGGATGGCAGTATGTGCTTGCCAGGCACATCCCAGGAATCAACTGGATGGCAGTATGTGCTTGCCGGGCACATCCCAGGAACCAACTGGATGGCAGTATGTGCTTGCCGGGCACATCCCAGGAACCAACTGGATGGCAGTATTTGCTTGCCGGGCACATCCCAAGAATCAACTGGATGGCAGTATGTGCTTGCCGGGCACATCCCAGAAACCAACTGGGTGACAGTATGTGGGTGCCGGGCACATCCCAGGAATCAACTGGATGACAGTATGTGCTTGCCGGGCACATCTCAGGAAAGAGTGAACAGAGAAGCAATAAAAACAAGCACAAAAGTTGGGAAAACGAGCTAGGGAAACGAGGACTATGAAAAGACACCACAAGACAAATGCTGATGGCAGATCAAACATGACCTAAAGTGGATTCCAGGCATTGTATCGAAAAATTGAACAAGATACAACAGAATGGAACAGTTGACGGCGAGACCCACAACAGGATAATATTGATGATGATGAGGATGATGATGATGATGATATTGGTGATGATGATGGTGATGATGATGATGGTGATGATAATAAAGATGATGATGATAATGATAATGGTGTTGATAATGACGATCTTTGACCTGAGCATCGTTGTCGAGCATGTTAGTTTGTCAGTTTTGTAGGCAGACATTTCAAATACATTTTGAGTTGTAGAATCGTTTTCATTGGCTCCTGTGTCGATACAAATAGACTTACTAGCAGGAAAGTGTATGGGAAGGTAAAGCAGTCAGTGCGATATCAAAGTCATCATTCAGTGGACCACCACAGTTTAGCCGAAACGTCTAATTTTGTGAAAAAGAGTTGTCTGAATTGTGTTTTGTAATCTCTACCTGAAAACTATATAGCAATTACAAAAGTCGCGCCATGCCTGGTTAACTCTTGCAAGTGTGTCTCACATATATACATTCATTCAAGTCTAGGGCTATTTGCAATACATGTATACACAAATCTTCACTTACTGACATTTCAGGGGAATTCATCTAATCCTGTAAATGTTACCAGAGAGAAGTCCAATTTTTAAAATAATTGCATCCGTTGGATGATTTAAAAGATAAAAAAGCCACATGTCTTACTTAAGCCATCTCAGTCGTGAAGTGGCGACACAATCTGCATGTTTATGTCTCAATAGTTAACACAATTTATAGGATGTGTCGCATTAAAGACAAAGTAAAAATCGATGTTTGAAACATACATAGTTTGTGTTTTTCAAATTAGACGGTCGTCTTGTGGGTTTTTGCAAATTTCACTGTGAAGTTCCGGTACTTTAAGACACTGTGTGATAGTTCAAGCAGTAAACAAGTGGATTTAATACCAGGTTTACGTTCCGTTATATAACTGTTTTGCTCTGTCATTCTCTCTCTCATTCTGTCTCTCTTTCTGCCTCTCTCTACCTCTGTGTCGCTGTCTCTGTCTCATTCTCTCTGTGCCTGTCTCCACGCTTCTCTCTCATTCTCTCTCTGCCTATCTCTCTCATTCTCTCTCTGCCTTTCACTCATTCTCTCTATGCCTCTCTCTCATTCTCTCTCTGCCTCTCTTTCTCATTCTATCTCTGCCTCGCTCTCTGCCCCACTCCCATTCTCTCTCTGCCTCTCCGCCTCTCTGATACCATACCTGTGATTAGAAAATGGTGACAGATGAAAGCAGAGAGAAAAATTAAATCTAATATTTTATAAATATTGCTAAATCCCCTATAGTCTCTTATCGTTTTAGGGAAATTCTCTAGCCTCTCATCTCTGGGTTCAGATTTCCTAAAGTCTCTCATCTCTGTGTGGAGATTTCACAACGTCTCCCACCTCTGTGTGGATATTTCATAACGTCTTTCATCTCTGTGTGGAGATTTCACAACGTCTCTCATCTCTGTGTAGAGATTTCACAACGTCTTTCATCTCTGTGTGGAGATTTCACAACGTCTTTCATCTTTGTGTGGAGATTTAATAACCTCTGTGTGGAGATTTCACAACGTCTTTCATCTGTGTGTGGAGATTTCACAACGTCTTTCATCTTTGTGTGGAGATTTCATACAGTTTGTCATCTCAATGTATAGATTTTGTAGTTTCTAACCTCTGTAGAGACAATCTAAACTTTATCATTTCAGTGCGAAAGGTCCATACAGTCTTGCGTAAGCATGAGGGAAATTCTCTGTCGTCTCCCATCACTGTGCGGAGTTTCTACAAGTCTTCCATCACTGTGCGGAGTTTCTACAAGTCTTCCATCACTGTGCAGAGTTTCTACAAGTCTTCCATCACTGTGCAGAGTTTCTACAAGTCTTCCATCATTGTGCAGAGTTTCTACAAGTCTTCCATCACTGTGCAGAGTTTCTACAAGTCTTCCATCATTGTGCAGAGTTTCTACAAGTCTTCCATCACTGTGCGGAGTTTCTACAAGTCTCCTATCACTGTGCGGAGTTTCTACAAGTCTCCCATCACTGTGCAGAGTTTCTAAAAGTCTCCCATCACTGTGCGGAGTTTCTACAAGTCTTCCATCACTGTGCAGAGTTTCTAAAAGTCTCCCATCACTGTGCGGAGTTTCTAAAAGTCTTCCATCACTGTGCAGAGTTTCTAAAAGTCTTCCATCACTGTGCGGAGTTTCTACAAGTCTTCCATCATTGTGCAGAGTTTCTACAAGTCTTCCATCATTGTGCAGAGTTTCTACAAGTCTCCCATCACTGTGCGGAGTTTCTACAAGTCTTCCATCACTGTGCAGAGTTTCTACAAGTATCCTATCATTGTGCGGAGTTTCTATAAGTCTCCTATCATTGTGCGGAGTTTCCACAAGTCTCCCATCACTGTGTGGAGATTTCACAACGTCTCCCACCTCTGTGTGGAGATTTCACAACGTCTCCCACCTCTGTGTGGAGATTTCACAACGTCTTTCATCTCTGTGTGGAGATTTCATACAGTCTGTCATCTCAATGTATAGATTTCGTATAGTTTCTCACCTCTGTAGGGACAATCTAAACTTTATAATTTCAGTGCAAAAGGTCCCTACAGTCTTGCATTAGCATGAGGGAAATTCTCTGTTGTCTCCCGTCACTGTGCGAAGTTTCTACAAGTCTCTCATCACTGTGCAGAGCTTTACAAGTCTTTCATCATTGTGCAGAGTTTCTTCAAGTCTTCCATCATTGTGCAGAGTTTCCACAAGTCTTCCATCATTTTGCAGTGTTTCTACAAGTCTCCCATCACTGTGCGGAGTTTCTACAAGTCTTCCATCATTGTGCAGAGTTTCCACAAGTCTTCCATCATTTTGCAGAGTTTCTACAAGTCTCCCATCACTGTGAGGAGTTTCTACAAGTCTCCCATCACTGTGCGGAGTTTCTACAACTCTGCCATCGCTGTGCGGAGTTTCTACAAGTCTCCTAAAATTGAGCGGAGTTTCCACAAGTCTCCCATCACTGTGCGGAGTTTCTACAAGTCTCTCATCACTGTGCGAAGTTTCCACAAGTCTTCCATCACTGTGCGGAGTTTTCACAATTCTCCCATCACTGTACGGAGTCTCCACAATTCTCCCATCACTGTGAGCATTCTCTATTTCTGTTAACTGTATGGTGGTTCTCTAGTCTGACTGTGTGGAAATTATATATCCACTGATCTCATTGTGGAAATTATCTTTATTCTCTCATTCCTGTCGGGAAATTATCTGTATTCTCTCATCCCTGTCGGGAAATTATCTGGCCTGCCATCGCTATGTGCCAATTCTACAGTCTCTATCTGTATGTGGGTATTCTCTAGTCTGTTTTCTCTGTGGGGATATTCTCTTATGTGTCATGTCTGTGTAAAAAATTCTCTACAGTCATCTACTCCAGCTACTCCTTACTGTCTCTATTCCAGCTCAGACTTTGCTTATCAAATTTATCTATTCTACCTGTTACTTCATACTTTCTATTCCACCTACTAAGTTTCCGGTTTCCGCCCCAGACAATCATTATTTCAACTTCTTCTGACGAAGACACTTATTTTTATAATGTAACATCTGGCTGGAATAAATGAGTTAAAGCGACAATCTGGCTGGGAGAATACTAAATGAGTATTACTTGAGCAAGGAGTACTCTAGGGACAAAAAGTCAAAATTGGTAAGCTCTGATGTGTCTAGACAAACCTGATATTCGTCTGGTCTCGTAGGTGATGACATCCGGCGGGTCCTATGATAATTGAGACGAGCCTCAAATGAGATGTTTGTGGAGTCCTTTTACAGCTTGAAACAAATAAATGTATATTTATCAGAGTTGGAAAGTTTTAAAAGATGTCAGTTGAACAACCAAAAAACCTTTAGCTTGCAGAGATTGTTTTTTTCCGTCTCCTCTTTCTTTGTAATCATCAGTTTGTTCCCCTTTGTCAAGAACCATTTGTTTTTCTGTGCTCACCACTAGAGAGGCGGCTGACATGTCGTCTTGGTTTACAGCTAGCCTGCGATATCTGCCCCTTTTGACCTAACACATATGATTTTAGCAAACCGTTAATGAAGTTTCTTTCACCGAATGCTTTATTGAGGGGTCTGACCCCGTTCCTCTGCCCCAACTGATAGGTCTTACTGTATGTCTGTCTTAAAAGAGATCTGAGACAGCGCCCAAGAAAATGAACAGAGGACATTTCAGACAAAAAAAAAAAAACAACAACATCAGCACTAGTCTAAAACTAGTACTCAGTATTGTTACGGAAAGTAAAGGCGGTCTGTGTGCTGGTTACCATATTAATCCCATCACCCACCCCTGAGTTTTGTTCTATCAAATTGAGACTAGCATCATATACCGGCTGCTGGGCTGGCGTATACCGGCTCTTACCTGTTTATTTACTGACATCCACAATAAACAACAACTGACAATGTCACCTATTGACATCCACACTGAATGACAACCGGCAGTGCCACCCATCGACATCTATACTGAATGACAACTGACAGTGCCACCTATTGACATTCACACTGCGTGACAAATGGAAGTGCCACCCATCGACATCTATACTGAATGACAACTGACAGTGCCACCTATTGACATTCACACTGTGTGACAAATGGAAGTGCCACCCATCGACATCTATACTGAATGACAACTGACAGTGCCACCTATTGACATTCACACTGTGTGACAAATGGATGTGCCACCCATCGACATCTATACTGAATGACAACTGACAGTGCCACCTATTGACATTCACACTGCGTGACAAATGGAAGTGCCACCCATCGACATCTATACTGAATGACAACTGACAGTGCCACCTATTGACATTCACACTGCGTGACAAATGGAAGTGCCACCCATCGACATCTATACTGAATGACAACTGACAGTGCCACCTATTGACATTCACACTGCGTGACAAATGGAAGTGCCACTCATCGACATCTATACTGAATGACAACTGACAGTGCCACCTATTGACATTCACACTGCGTGACAAATGGAAGTGCCACCCATCGACATCTATACTGAATGACAACTGACAGTGCCACCTATTGACATTCACACTGCGTGACAAATGGAAGTGCCACCCATCGACATCTATACTGAATGACAACTGACAGTGCCACCTATTGACATTCACACTGTGTGACAAATGGAAGTGCCACCCATCGACATCTATACTGAATGACAACTGACAGTGCCACCTATTGACATTCACACTGCGTGACAAATGGAAATGCCACCCATCGACATCTATACTGAATGACAACTGACAGTGCCACCTATTGACATTCACACTGCGTGGCAAATGGAAGTGCCACCCATCGACATCTATACTGAATGACAACTGACAGTGCAACCCATCGACATCTATACTGAATGACAACTCGCAGTGCCACCCATCGACATCTATACTGAATGACAACTCGCAGTGCCACCTATTGACTTTCACACTGCGTGACAAATGGAAGTGCCACCCATCGACATCTATACTGAATGACAACTCGCAGTGCCACCCATCGACATCTATACTGAATGACAACTCGCAGTGCCACCCATCGACATCTATACTGAATGACAACTAGCAGTGCCACCTATTGACTTTCACACTGCGTGACAAATGGAAGTGCCACCCATCGACATCTATACTGAATGACAACTCGCAGTGCCACCTATTGACATCCACACTGTGTGACAAATGGAAGTGCCACCCATCGACATCTATACTGAATGACAACTCGCAGTGCCACCTATTGACATCCACACTGTGTGACAAATGGAAGTGCCACCCATCGACATCTATACTGAATGACAACTCGCAGTGCCACCTATTGACATCTATACTGAATGACAACGCGCAGTGCCACCCATCGACATCTATACTGAATGACAACTCGCAGTGCCACCCATTGACATCTATACTGAATGACAACTCGCAGTGCCACCCATCGACATCTATACTGAATGACAACTCGCAGTGCCACCTATTGACATCCACACTGTGTGACAAATGGAAGTGCCACCCATCGACATCTATACTGAATGACAACTGACAGTGCCACCTATTGACATCCACACAACATTCAGCAATGTTCAACACTGATACATCCATGACATCTGACACTGACCAATGCATACAGTGAGAGAAGGAGAGATGGAGCAGCACTAAGATACGCCAGGATCCCCCGTGAGATTAATCCCATTAACACATATCGCTCTGAGGTAGTCTATGAAGAAGAGACTGAACAGATAAAGTATGGCAGAGAAGACAGATCGCAGAAACTTGTAGTGGATTTGAGAGAACGAAGAACGCTGGTCGGACAACGCCCTACGAGATAAAGACGAGAGGGGCATAATAATCTTTCGGTCAGATGACATGCCACAAGTGACCAAGGAAGATGGAGACAAACAAGTGGACGCATGGATGGCAGCGGGTGAGAAATCGCCCGAGCTTTGTGAAGAAAAGAGATAATGAAATAACGAAAAAGGGGCAACAAGAAGAGAAGCAGAGAAGGAGGGCAGTTAGTCCAGAGGCGTTGAGCTGGGCGGTCGACTGGAACGGAGCTTGTGAACATAGGAGTTAACTGTGTGGCCGAGAGATGACTTCGGTTAAAAGAAAGACGATTTTAACTTTGTGTTAGAAGTACATGTAAGGTATACGTATTCAGCAACTCTAATCTGAAGTGTTCTCAATCGCTGTACCATAGAAATCAGTGTCGCACTTGATATTGCATTATGTTGTTATAATAAACGATCCTAAACTGGCATGAATTATTTG
This sequence comes from Candidula unifasciata, assembly GCA_905116865.2. Lineage (NCBI taxonomy): Eukaryota > Metazoa > Mollusca > Gastropoda > Stylommatophora > Geomitridae > Candidula > Candidula unifasciata. Next base: position 220,356 of record CAJHNH020000714.1, on the reverse strand, counting down.
ATCGATCACTGCCCGTGTTGTTAAACACAAGAACTCGATCTAATATACTTGTTCCGTTTAGGCATTCTTACGCTTGGGTGGCATGGCAGAACAGAGTGTACCACAGACAGTCCATTGATTCCGAAACAAGCCAGAGACAAACACAAGGTCGCAATTTAAACAAAATCAAAAACAATTCTTACTCAAGAGATGTACTTTTCTTTCTCTTGCGCTCCATCCTGGTGACGTCTGTAGAGGTCAGAAACAGTTGCGACTTGGCCAAGAGGTCCAGGGGCGCAATATTTTCTAATGAATGCGCTGCAGCCGTGTGCAGCCCCAAGGTCACTGTTGCAGAGGCGGCTCTCGCTGGTGACAGTGGTGAGGGGGAGGTCGGTGGAGCCACAATGATCAGCGTTTTTCTCTCGCCTCTTGATATCGTCAGTCAATGTTTAAATCCCTTGCCATCCTGTGCTGGAGAGAAAAGAAAGAATGGTTAAACAACAGGGACTGAAAGATATGACAGATTTGTCAATACAGAGCTTTACAAATAAAACTGTTCACGTTCAAGTGAAGCAAGCTCTAAAGAGTAGACGCTGGCACTGGGTAGGGCACACATAGAGAATATTATGATTACAATGATGATATTGGTGATGATGATGGTGATGATGATGGTGATGATGATGGTGATGATAATAAAGATAATGATGGTGATGATGATGGTGATGATAATAAAGATAATGATGATGATGATGACGATGATAATAATGACGATCTTTGACCTGAGCATCTGTTACTGACTGATGAACATGTTACTGACTGATGAACATGTTACTGACTGATGAACATGTTACTGACTGATGAACATGTTACTGACTGATGAACATATTACTGACTGATGAACATATTACTGACTGATGAACATGTTACTGACTGATGAACATATTACTGACTGATGAACATATTACTGACTGATGAACATGTTACTGACTGATGAACATATTACTGACTGATGAACATTTTTCTGACTAGTCATGATTTCACTGATTGATCAAATTTCATCGACTAATAGATCAACATTTGACGGACTGATTCAGTGATTAATTACTATTTCAATTACCGCTGACATCATAATTCCACTGACTGATCAAAATTTAAGTGAGCGATCGTCATCTCAGAGATAGATTGCTTCAAAAAGTAACTGTTTTAATACAAATATCGTTTCAGCCAAACAAAGATCGAATACATCTTAATTGACGTAGTTTGAGAAATTGGTCCACGGAGATTTAAGAAAGTGCAGTACTGGTTTCATACGAGATAAATGTTAGTTTTAGAAACAGATCTATTTTATTTACTATAAAAGGAAACATGGCGCCTTTTATTTCAGGCACGTTGTGTTTAATATTTAGTGTATATTAAATCTGCATCTGCTTCCATTTTCGGAACATTTTATCACGAAAGTGTCTAATTATATCTGTTACCAATAAAGGACTGCAGGAGATACCACTTTGAGTAGCTGAAACGGGTGGCTCAAATGTCCTTGTTGGTTAGCAACATCTTCTTTTCTCTTTCTAATCGTTGGCCCTGCCAGTGTTTAGTAAAGAAGAAGACCACGCGCCTCTAGTAAAGCTGTGGTGCGACGCATGTCTTCTATGATCCATACAATTTAGTGTCAGCAGGAATGCCAACTGACTAGTCATAAGATCTCTCTGCTGCATGTAGAGAGCGTGTCTCCACCGATCTATACAACCTAATGTCAACAGGAATGCCAACTGACTAGACATGACATTTCTCTGCTGCATGTAGAGAGCATGTCGCCACTGATCCATACAACTTAATGTCAACAGGAATGCCAACTGACTAGACATGACATTTCTCTGCTGCATGTAGAAAGCGTGTCTCCACTGATCCATACAACTTAATGTCAACAGGAATGCCAACTGACTAGACATGACATTTCTCTGCTGCATGTAGAGAGCGTGTCTCCACCGATCTATACAACCTAATGTCAACAGGAATGCCAACTGACTAGACATGACATATCTCTGCTGCATGTAGAGAGCGTGTCTCCACTGATCCATACAACTTAATGTCAACAGAAATGCCAACTGACTAGACATGACATTTCTCTGCTGCATGTACTAAGCGTGTCTCCGCCGATCCATACAACTTAATGTCTACAGGAATGCCAACTGACTAGATAAGACATATCAGTGACTGGTGTTGACTGATGATCATGTTACTGATTGATAAACATGTTACTGATTGATGAACATGTTACTGACTGATGAACATGTTACTGACTGATGAACATGTTACTGACTGATGAACATGTTACTGATTGATGAACATGTTACTGATTGATGAACATGTTACTGACTGATGAACATGTTACTGACTGATGAACATGTTACTGACTGATGAACATGTTACTGACTGATGAACATGTTACTGACTGATGAACATGTTACTGATTGATGAACATGTTACTGACTGATGAACATGTTACTGACTGATGAACATGTTACTGACTGATGAACATGTTACTGACTGATGAACATGTTACTGATTGATGAACATGTTACAGATTGATGAACATGTTACTGATTGATGAACATGTTACTGATTGATGAACATATTACTGACTGATGAACATATTACTGACTGATGAACATGTTACTGATTGATGAACATATTACTGATTGATGAACATGTTACTGACTGATGAACATATTACTGATTGATGAACATGTTACTGATTGATGAACATGTTACTGACTGATGAACATGTTACTGATTGATGAACATGTTACTGACCGATGAACATGTTACTGATTGATGAACACGTTACTGATTGATGAACATGTTACTGATTGATGAACATGTTACTGATTGATGAACACGTTACTGATTGATGAACATGTTACTGATTGATGAACATGTTACTGACTGATGAACATGTTACTGACTGATGAACATGTTACTGACTGATGAACATGTTACTGATTGATGAACATGTTACTGATTGATGAACATGTTACTGACTGATGAACATGTTACTGACTGATGAACATGTTACTGACTGATGAACATGTTACTGACTGATGAACATGTTACTGACTGATGAACATGTTACTGACTGATGAACATGTTACTGACTGATGAACATGTTACTGATTGATGAACATGTTACTGACTGATGAACATGTTACTGACTGATGAACATGTTACTGACTGATGAACATGTTACTGACTGATGAACATGTTACTGATTGATGAACATGTTACAGATTGATGAACATGTTACTGATTGATGAACATGTTACTGATTGATGAACATATTACTGACTGATGAACATATTACTGACTGATGAACATGTTACTGATTGATGAACATATTACTGATTGATGAACATGTTACTGACTGATGAACATATTACTGATTGATGAACATGTTACTGATTGATGAACATGTTACTGACTGATGAACATGTTACTGATTGATGAACATGTTACTGACCGATGAACATGTTACTGATTGATGAACACGTTACTGATTGATGAACATGTTACTGATTGATGAACATGTTACTGATTGATGAACACGTTACTGATTGATGAACATGTTACTGATTGATGAACATGTTACTGACTGATGAACATGTTACTGACTGATGAACATGTTACTGACTGATGAACATGTTACTGATTGATGAACATGTTACTGATTGATGAACATGTTACTGACTGATGAACATGTTACTGACTGATGAACATGTTACTGACTGATGAACATGTTACTGACTGATGAACATGTTACTGACTGATGAACATGTTACTGATTGATGAACATGTTACTGACTGATGAACATGTTACTGACTGATGAACATGTTACTGACTGATGAACATGTTACTGACTGATGAACATGTTACTGACTGATGAACATATTACTGACTGATGAACATATTACTGACTGATGAACATGTTACTGACTGATGAACATATTACTGACTGATGAACATATTACTGACTGATGAACATGTTACTGACTGATGAACATATTACTGACTGATGAACATTTTTCTGACTAGTCATGATTTCACTGATTGATCAAATTTCATCGACTAATAGATCAACATTTGACGGACTGATTCAGTGATTAATTACTATTTCAATTACCGCTGACATCATAATTCCACTGACTGATCAAAATTTAAGTGAGCGATCGTCATCTCAGAGATAGATTGCTTCAAAAAGTAACTGTTTTAATACAAATATCGTTTCAGCCAAACAAAGATCGAATACATCTTAATTGACGTAGTTTGAGAAATTGGTCCACGGAGATTTAAGAAAGTGCAGTACTGGTTTCATACGAGATAAAATGTTAGTTTTAGAAACAGATCTATTTTATTTACTATAAAAGGAAACATGGCGCCTTTTATTTCAGGCACGTTGTGTTTAATATTTAGTGTATATTAAATCTGCATCTGCTTCCATTTTCGGAACATTTTATCACGAAAGTGTCTAATTATATCTGTTACCAATAAAGGACTGCAGGAGATACCACTTTGAGTAGCTGAAACGGGTGGCTCAAATGTCCTTGTTGGTTAGCAACATCTTCTTTTCTCTTTCTAATCGTTGGCCCTGCCAGTGTTTAGTAAAGAAGAAGACCACGCGCCTCTAGTAAAGCTGTGGTGCGACGCATGTCTTCTATGATCCATACAATTTAGTGTCAGCAGGAATGCCAACTGACTAGTCATAAGATCTCTCTGCTGCATGTAGAGAGCGTGTCTCCACCGATCTATACAACCTAATGTCAACAGGAATGCCAACTGACTAGACATGACATTTCTCTGCTGCATGTAGAGAGCATGTCGCCACTGATCCATACAACTTAATGTCAACAGGAATGCCAACTGACTAGACATGACATTTCTCTGCTGCATGTAGAAAGCGTGTCTCCACTGATCCATACAACTTAATGTCAACAGGAATGCCAACTGACTAGACATGACATTTCTCTGCTGCATGTAGAGAGCGTGTCTCCACCGATCTATACAACCTAATGTCAACAGGAATGCCAACTGACTAGACATGACATATCTCTGCTGCATGTAGAGAGCGTGTCTCCACTGATCCATACAACTTAATGTCAACAGAAATGCCAACTGACTAGACATGACATTTCTCTGCTGCATGTACTAAGCGTGTCTCCGCCGATCCATACAACTTAATGTCTACAGGAATGCCAACTGACTAGATAAGACATCTCTCTGCTGCATTTCTCTACTGATCCATACAACTTAATGTCAACAGGAATGTCTGTGTGGCTTCCCACCAAGTCATGAACAAAGATATCGTCTGCGTGGCTACCCACCAAGTCATGAACAAAGATATCGTCTGCGTGGTTACCCACCAACTCATGAACAAAGAAATCGTCTGCGGGGCTACCCACCAAGTCATCAACATAGATATCGTCTGCGTGCGTGGCTACCCACCAAGTCATCAACAAAGATATCGTCTGCGTGGCTACCCACCAAGTCATCAACAAAGATATCGTCTGCGTGGCTACCCACCAAGTCATCAACAAAGATATCGTCTGCGTGGCTACCCACCAAGTCATGAACAAAGATATCGTCTGCGGGGCTACCCACCAAGTCATGAACAAAGATATCGTCTGCGTGGCTACCCACTAAGTCATGAACAAAGATATCGTCTGCGTGGCCACCCACCAAGTCATGAACAAAGGTGTCGTCTGCGTGGCTACCCACTAAGTCATCAAAAAAGATATCGTCTGCGTGGCTACCCACCAAGTCATGAACAAAGATATCGTCTGCGTGGCTACCCACCAAGTCATGAACAAAGATATTGTCTGCGTGGCTACCTACCAAATCATCAACAAAGATATCGTCTGCGTGGCTACCCACCAAGTCATCAACAAAGATATCGTCTGCGTGGCTACCCACCAAGTCATGAACAAAGATATCGTCTGCGTGGCTACCCACCAAGTCATGAACAAAGATATCGTCTGCGGGGCTACCCACCAAGTCATGAACAAAGATATCGTCTGCGTGGCTACCTACCAAGTCATGAACAAAGATATCGTCTGCGTGGCTACCCACTAAGTCATCAACAAAGATATCGTCTGGGTGGCTACCCACCAAGTCATGAACAAAGATATCGTCTGCGTGGCTACCCACCAAGTCATGAACAAAGATATCGTCTGCGTGGCTACCCACCAGGTCATTAACAAAGATATCGTCTGCGTGGCTACCCACTAAGTCATCAACAAAGATATCGTCTGCGTGGCTACCCACCAAGTCATGAACAAAGAGTGGCGCGGTGATTTATGTCACAGGCGTGAGGGGAAGTTAAGTCCAACATGATGTGTATAAGGAGATACTCCGTACGTCACTCGGGCGCCAGTCCTTTAATATCCTGGTTGTACGGAACCTCACGCAAGAACCCCGGCAGCACGTCCTCGTCGTGCGCCACGGATAATGTCTCAAATGAGCATTAACAGAGCTGTCAGGGGATCTCGGAGTTTGGCGGCCCCCAGAGGTGATGTGTCCTTGTGGCTCTCATCAGCCCGCCCCCAAACGCTTGGGTGAAAAATGTTATTATAACTCATTAGGAACATGAGTAGGTCTGCCAAACGTACAGCCAAAATTACAACCCTTGGTTAAAAGACTGCGGAGTAAAGAGAACATTGGTCACTGCACATCCTCTGTTAACCCTCAGTGTCGTCGTCACCGCGCTGGGGTACACCACAACAGCAACCATCCATAGGCTGGCCATTCATGTACATCCTCGGTTAACCCTCAGTGTCGTCGTCACCGCGCTGGGGTACACCACAACAGCAACCATCCATAGGCTGGCCATTCATGTACATCCTTGGTTAACCCTCAGTGTCGTCGTCACCGCGCTGTGGTACACCATAACAGCAACCATCCATCGGATGGCTAAGCCTAAATGTCCGACAAAACTAGATCATACGGATCAAAATCTGCCCTCAAAATTTGTATTGAACTGAAAAAGACCGAATGTCCACACCCAAAGACCCCACTCGCCCGAGTGTTGGGACAAAACTGATACGATATGCCTGGAGCAGGATGTAAAATTCTGTCGGGCTAACGGCTCGTCAAAGAAATCTAACGTGCGAAGAAAAAAGAATGTACCTATCTGTGTGGTCACAAAAGTCCAAAACCCACGGGCTGCTCCCCGCTGACTTCCAGAGGGCGCAGCCCCTGTCGAGCGGGAGGCCTGATACGGTTGTGAGGTTAAGCAGGCATGTGCAGGACGTGACGATTCCTTGGGTGAGCCCAGAACCAGAGCGCCATGTGCCGGCTCTGCATACATGGATGCCTCCTTGGATGGCGTGGAATGCCCATGATCTGCCCCTGCCTTCCCTTGAGGGCTAACTGCTCCACAGGGGGCTGACCCAAAGGGGTACTCGGGGGGCAATACCTGCGGCAAAGGAGACAATGTGGACACCACACAAATCAGGCAACGTCTCGACCCACACAAAACAATGGCCACAGACACCCTAGAAATAGGTCTGACGTCTTCCTTCGAAGTCGGCGTACAGCTGCCCATGAGGCAGGGAAATGAAAAACGGTTGTACACGCAAAAATCAGGTCCAGGTGAAAGCCAAAAGTCTAAGCGGACGATTACCTGACCTTCCACTGGAATTCACAGCCGGTGTTCGATGAAAAAAAAAAAAAAATGAACAAAGATATCGTCTACGTGGCTACCCACCAAGTCATGAACAAAGATATCGTCTGAGTTAAACTACTGGTCTCGTGCTCTGTAGGTTGCAGGTTCAGTGACACACTTCGTCCTGTTTTGTTTGTTTGTTTCGTTTGTTGGTTCAAGGAGTGCAGGTGTTTCAAATAAACTCGTTACTGGAACTGAAGAGTTCGTGCTATGTGAACTAATTTTGTAGTCACCAGCCGCTCTGTAGAGAGGCAGGGTCATATGGTAGAAAATCCAATGCAATAAAGTCGACTGACTCTTCTTGAATTTCCACAAACAAACGACAGTGAGCAAACATCAATAACATGACAAATGACACACGTTGCGTGTGTAAGAGGGACTTGCACTGGCTGGCTAGATGATATTTATGTAGGCAAATTCCACACTGCAGCCTTTTGTAACAGCTCAAGTACCAGAGCCTGCGCCCTTCTCGCTTGGAGGGGAGGGGCGGTTGGAAGTGCTAGTTTGTTTCCATTATTTCGTAGATGGGCTGGGTGGCGTAATAAGCTTAACGGCTGCTAAGCTGCTCCGACAGACCTGCTGTACGTCAGAATCGACGAGGTGCTCTGATAATTAGACACAACGATAAAAGTCGTGTGACACGACACAGCCTAAGTTCACAGAATAAGTTCGAGTGAGCTGTTCCATGCACATTATGTATTCAAAGACAAAACTGCGTCTAGTACAGTCTGTACTGTCACTTTAAAGTACTTTACGGGCACTTGAAAGTACTCTACTGTAAACTGATGACTTCAGGTGCAGACATTTCTGATGGATTGTACTGAAATATTAGGTTACTTACTGCACCTTCTGATAATGTAGTGATCTGTAACAACTAGTAACACAGACAGTTCGCATCTTGCGTTCCCCGCAAACGTCAGGTCATCCCCCACCATATCGGCCGTATGCATCAACTGTTCTAAATGAAGACTACGATATCTTGTCTCCTTGTCAAAAGTGTCCCCAAACATTACAATGTATGAAGTGCTCATTAACTGTTCCACTAAGTAGTATAATGTATGCCATACTCATTAACTATTCTAATGAACACAACAATCACAGATGCCCTCATTAACTGTTCCACTAAGTAGTATAATGTATGCCATACTCATTAACTATTCTAATGAACACAACAATCACAGATGCCCTCATTAACTGTTCCACTAAGTAGTATAATGTATGCCATACTCATTAACTATTCTAATGAACACAACAATCACAGATGCCCTCATTAACTGTTCCACTAAGTAGTATAATGTATGCCATACTCATTAACTATTCTAATGAACACAACAATCACAGATGCCCTCATTAACTGTTCCACTAAGTAGTATAATGTATGTCATACTCATTAAACTATTCTAATGAACACAACAATCACAGATGCCCTCATTAACTGTTCCACTAAGTAGTATAATGTATGCCATACTCATTAACTATTCTAATGAACACAACAATCACAGATGCCCTCATTAACTGTTCCACTAAGTAGTATAATGTATGTCATACTCATTAACTATTCTAATGAACACAACAATCACAGATGCCCTCATTAACTGTTCCACTAAGTAGTATAATGTATGCCATACTCATTAACTATTCTAATGAACACAACAATCACAGATGCCCTCATTAACTGTTCCACTAAGTAGTATAATGTATGCCATACTCATTAACTATTCTAATGAACACAACAATCACAGATGCCCTCATTAACTGTTCCACTAAGTAGTATAATGTATGCCATACTCATTAACTATTCTAATGAACACAACAATCACAGATGCCCTCATTAACTGTTCCACTAAGTAGTATAATGTATGCCATACTCATTAACTATTCTAATGAACACAACAATCACAGATGCCCTCATTAACTGTTCCACTAAGTAGTATAATGTATGCCATACTCATTAACTATTCTAATGAACACAACAATCACAGATGCCCTCATTAACTGTTCCACTAAGTAGTATAATGTATGCCATACTCATTAACTATTCTAATGAACACAACAATCACAGATGCCCTCATTAACTGTTTCCACTAAGTAGTATAATGTATGCCATACTCATTAACTATTCTAATGAACACAACAATCACAGATGCCCTCATTAACTGTTCCACTAAGTAGTATAATGTATGCCATACTCATTAACTATTCTAATGAACACAACAATCACAGATGCCCTCATTAACTGTTCCACTAAACACTACAGTTTAATCATTCCCGCCATGTTAGTGTGATTATCTATACAGATGCCTCTGGGCTGAGAAGCAGAAGTGTATGGGTGTTCATAGTAAACACAAATGGACATTGTTTAGTGTCTCAAAGGCTGGCATATGATACTACAGCATCTTTCTTAGAATAGAGGTGGAGACGGTCATTGTAGTCTTCTCCTGACCTGAGAATCAGCCGCACACTTGTGTCGTAATTGTAACCAAATCACAGAGCAAGGTGAAAAAGATGGACACATGTATGCTGGACGGCAAGTTTCATTTTAGAGGTCTTAACTAGTTAGTGTCCTTTGGATATTTTCTCCGGGGTATGCTAGTGTGTTTAAATATAATCATGCACACAGATTAGCTGGTTTTGCACCACTAGGTACTAAATTGCTGCATGGCGAGCTAGATGTTGTAAGCGCACTTTGGAAGCCAGCGAACGTAGCAGAGGCAGAAAAAGATCATAACTGTCTAAGGAGAACAGTGCAGCCAGGATAGACGAGGAGATTTAGCCGACGCCGAAAGCTCGGCGAGTGGCGAGACGGATATACAACCAGACTGTTACTGGTATTATCGGAATTAAAACTCTGCGCATGCTGCTGAAGATGGGGACTGGGCACCTTTGGGAATATCCTGAGTGCTATGATAAATGTTTTAAACGCATAACTTCTAATTGTCTCTCTGAACTATTCCAGTATCCATTAAAATTCCTGTCACTTTTGTCAAACATTCCACAACCTACTACAATGTCCGAATTCCACATAATTGAAGATTGTTATAGGAAAACGGATGTCTCCCAACGTTTTTGTTGTTGTTGCCAGGATCAGACCCTCACGCCAAATTGGTCTTTGTTAGTTTTGAATTAACTGCTTTGTTAACACTATGCCTTGCCGTACAGAATCAGAATTAAATCAAACCATTCAATCAATCAGGTGCCGTCTCCACAATGAAGGTTGGCTGCAATGGATCTCCAACAAGCCCTGTCTCTTGCCCTTGATGTACACTCACTCATATTGCTGTTCGTCCATCTCTTGATGTTATCCTCCCACTTGTAACGCTGTCTGCCTTTTGCTCGCATACCTTGAACCTTTCTCCACTCTAAGATGATCTTTACAATACTGTTATGTCTTTTAATGTGACCAAAATATTTCACTTGTCTCTTTTTTATTTCACCTAGCAACTCTCTTTTCATTCCCAATTTCCTCAGTACCTCTGTATTTGATAGCTTTTGTTTCTATGAAATACGACCTAACCCTCTGTATATCAACATCTCCAAAGAATTGATACTATTCTTCAGTTGTTTGTTCATTGTCCATGTCTCTGTGCCACACAGTAAGGTTGAGAATGCATAACATTTGACAATTCTCATTTTTAATGTATTGTTTATTTCTCTTGATGTAACTAACTTTTTCATGTTGTTGAAAATGTTTTTGGCCATCCCTATTCTTTTATTGACTTCTGTTTCACTTCTGCCGTCACATGTTATTACTTGTCCAAGATATAAGAAATTTTAACTTGTTCCAATTTCACCCAATTCACTGTGTTATTCATTGTTAGCTGATTATTTTCTTTGCTAAATATCATGGTTTTTGTCTTTTTCAAATTAATATCTAATCAAAATTCTGCACTCCTTCTGTTTACTTGCTCCACTAGATCTTGCAACTCCTGCTCACTCTCTGCTAGCAACACTGTGTCGTCTGCATATCTCAGATTGTTTATTATTCTACCATTGATGTTCAGTCCTGGTAATTCTACAATTACTTTGTCATTTGCTGATGACATTTTGATTTATCGACGAGGGCGTGATAGACAGGAGATCGCCAGCACTATGCACAAAGAACTCGATCGAATTGCCGCCTGGTGTGATGGTTCCAATGCCTATGTCAATCCTTCGAAGGCATCAGTGTCATGGTTCTCTTTGAACAATCACATTGTCAAGTCGGACTTACCAGAAGTGAAAATGCGTGATAATGTATTGATCAGAACCAACGTTATGACGTTTCTCGGGGTGAGGTTCGATCGCAGCTTGTCATTCAGGGAACACGTTGACCATGTGATAACAAAAGCACGCAAAGGTCTATCTGCAATGAGGATTATGGCTGCTTCCAATATTGAGCAAAGACTACTAATACTTCTATTCTACGGTCTGGTCCTTTCCCCCATTGAATACGCTCTGGCCATCCTCACTGTCAGTGCTACCCAGATTGAACGACTCGAAAAGGTGCAAAATGAAGCAATGCGCATTATTTTGGGATGTACTAGATACACATCCTGTGAAGCAATGAGGTATCTACTTGACTTTCCAACAATGAACCAAAGGATCAGGATGTGGAGGGCTCGGGCATATCTCAAAATATGTGCTGATAAGAAACACCCACTGCATCAAGCGCTTTTTAGTGAAAAGGGCGACAGACTGAAGAGGGGGAAATCGTGGCTAGGTCGGGCAGAAGATGTTATTAGGCAAATATGCAGCCTAACCGACATCATACCTGGTGCAGAATGGATACCTGTGCCTCAGGCGTTTATTTGTACATTTTCCTGTATTGTCACACTCAACAGGCGATGTAGAGAAGAGAATCCTGTTGCTGTTAATGCAGAGGTCAACGCTCTCATCGGTGAAAATTCAGACGAAGCAGATGCAATAATCTATACAGACGGATCCGTTATACGCCAAAGAAGAAGCGCATGGGCATTTACAGCACGCTCAGCGGGCAGAACAGTCAAAGAAGCCAACGGCGTCTTCTCCATGACAACCAGCAGCATGACGATGGAGGTGATGGCAGTGACACAAGCGCTTGCCTGGCTTGAAACACAAAAATACACCCGCGTGTGTATACTCAGTGATTCAATGAGTATGATCCGGAGGGTTCAGGCAGGTTCAGTGCGAAGACAATGGCTTGAATCATTACAGAAGTCAACTGTTCGTGGAGTCACCTTTATTTTTGTTCCGGAACACGCAGGCGTCAATGGAAATGAAAGAGCTGACAGGTTGGCTGGATCCGCTATCACTACCGACGGTCAGCCTATGGATCATGCTGATATTATCAATGCCCTCAGAGAAATTGGAAGAATAGAGGACTTTAGTGGCAGTGAATCCACATCACTCGCCAGAATGGCAGACTTGGGAATTAAGATCGGCACAGCAAAAAACGAGACGCACACCAGCTACGTCAGAAGACTTGTTAATCAACATAGAACTGGTACTATTAGCCATCGGACGTTGGGGTTCATACTGAGGGGAGGATCTGAGCACCTATGGACATGTCCGGAGTGCAATGAGGATAACCCAACTAACTAACTAACTAACTAACTAATTCTACAATTTCTTTAAAAATGGTTTCTGTACATAAGTTGAAAAGGCTAGGCGACAGCACACATCCTTGTCTTACTCCTCTCTTGATCTCTATCTGGGGTGAGCAGATGTTGTCATATCTTACTGTTGCTTCTTGCTCCCAGTATAAGTTTATAATAAGTCTGATATCCTTTCCATCTAGTCTTATGTTTTGAATCTTGTCCAAGTCATGCAACAAACTGTGTGTTTATGCAAGACAAGGGGGGGGGGGGGGGGGGGGGGGGGGGGGGGGGGGACACACACTAGGTATTAGCGAGTAAAACTAATTTAGTACCAAGTCAGAAAAATGTGATTCTAATCGGACACAAACTGCGCGGATTATTACAGAAAATATGAAGCGCTAACTTTCTATTAAAAGAGATTGTACACACACATCACTGATATGAATAAATAAAACCATATCGTCTCACCTGGAATTCAAATCTGCGCCCCCTGATTGAGAGCACGACTTTCTAACTGTTCGGCCAGAAAACACAGACGAGTATCTGACCTGTCCACAAATCTTGGACAATGACGAGCCTCTGAGACTCGAGCCTGTTGCATTTGTTGCACTGATCAATTCTTGAATGAAAGTTAAACAGTTTCAGAGAAGAAATAATGTCTTGGAAGATAGATGGACGGATGTAATTATGGGTTTCTTCCCGTAGTTGGATGTACAAGTGGGAGAAATGCCATTTGTATAGTGGTTTTTACACTGATTATCCAAGAAATATATCTTTTGAGTCAGTGATAAGTTGAAGATAACGCCAGGATTTGTTTTCGTTTCTGTTGTGTGGAGACAATACTTTATACAGTTGGCATGTACTAGAGATTTTCTCATTTTCCTGCGCTATTACAGCACATTTGTCAATGATGGTGTCATTGTGTACAATGATAGAATAGAGATTCTCATTGTCCGTGTCAAGAAATAAAGGATGTGGAAATAAACGAAACATTAACAATTTCAACAACAGTTTTCTTTCTTCTTAATTCTTGGTTTATATTTAAATGTCATCAAAAGTGTTGATCAATTTTTTTTTTTTTTGGTTGTAATTTTTTTTTTTTTTTTTTTGGGTTTAAATTTTGTCTTTACAACAAAGGTAAAGACTGGGAAATAAATGCTCGCTGTGCCTGCACAATGAAAGTTAACTGCATGTTCTTTATAAAGTGTCACAGACAAACTCCAGCATTTGTTGGCGGTTAGTGGGGTTCAACAATGCAAGTTTTACAGCCAGTAATTAGTCTAGATCCCATAAGCCAGTTATAGCATGTATGATTTTATGAACACCGACATCCTGCATGACTTGAATAAAGAACGAACGAACGAACGAACTTTATTTTCAAAGGGTCCCAAATTGGGCACGCAGGCCCGCCTTACATTCGGACCTTCCAAACACCTGTCTTTCACACTTCAGATGTATTTTATCAATAACCGTGTTATATTCATATGATAATATGCATATTATAAATATCAAAAAAAGAGAAAGAAAAAAAAAAAAAGAAAAAGCACAAAAGAATGGGTGGTAAAATGCATGCACACACACACACACCCACCCACTCACTTAAACACACCCACATACCTTCACACACACACATAAACACACCCCATTTACCCACATACATACCTACATACCCACACAGACATTCCACACAAATACAAACATATAGATATACGCACACAGACACACCTATAGCAACAAATGCAGACAGATACACACACAGAGACATACGCGCACATACCCAATCACACACGCAGATACACACACACAGACACACACATGTGACACACACACAGACACACACATGTGACACACACACACACACAAACTGGCATACACACACGCAGACATACACAGACAAATATGCACAAACACAAGCAGACACACACGCGCACAGATACACTCGGAGACAAACAAACACACACACACAATCGCAGACACTCACACGCGCTAATGCTCACGCAGACACATACACACAACCACAGACACACCACGCAGAAGCATACGCAGGCCTTCATGCACACAGGCACACGCACAGATACACGCAGACACACACCCTCAGACACACAAACGCAAACACATATGCAGATATACATATACACAGGCACACACACACAGACACACACGCAGACATACATTCACACACATGTAGACACATCCACAGACAAACACCCACAGACACACACAGAGACATACATATATATATATATATATATATATATATATATATATATATATATATATATATACACACACAGAGACGTACATATACACAGGCATTCACGCAGACACACATACACACACAGGCACAAACACAACAAAGACACACACATACAAACACACACGCAGGTAAACACACAGATACATACACGTAGAACACACATACAAGCAAACACACCCACAGACAGATGTAGACACAGATACACATACAGACACATGCACAGTCCCACACGCGCAAACACATACATACACACAAACAAACACACACATACATAGATACACACCCACAGACACACAATACTAATATACTTACACGCAGAGACGCACGTATACACAGGCATTCACGCAAACACATTTACACACAGGAACATACCAACACACACCCACACATACAAACACAACAAAGACACACACACAGCCACATACACATAGAACACACAGACACGCAAACACACACTCACAAACACACATACATAGATACATACCCACAGACTCCCAATACTAACACACTCAGACACAAAGATACACACAAACATACACACACAGACACATACACAGAGACGCACACGCGTACGCACAGGCAGTCATGCACACGTAGACACACTTGCATATACACACACAAACACAGACAATCGCTCACAGACATATACATACAGACACAAACACACACAGACACACAGAAGACACGCATGCAGACACACACACACATAAACACACACACACAAACATAACAAAGCGCACGCACACACAAACACACGCATACACACACAAACACGAAGACACAGACACGCCTACACAGAGACATAATCGCACACAATCCTACAGAAACACACACAGTCAAACGCCCTTGTATACATACAGGGGTACATACACGCATTCAGGCAACAACTTATACAGATACCGATACACACACATACATACACAAACACGCCTACACATATACACATACATACCACACATTTACATGCCGCACATACACACATATCGTATACACCTTTGCGATCAAGGAGAAGTGACTCATCAACAGCATTCCTGTCCCGAAAGCTGTCATCGACAGCAATCCTGTCGCAAAAGCTGTTTGCGTCATGTCAAGCGTCATGGTGACATAGAGAGAACAGTAATGATGGGTGCCGGTACCTGAAAACGAGGCAGAGGCCGACCTTCGCCAAGGTGAATACAAAACACTGAAGCAGCATTGGAGATGAAAGCACACAGGGCTGGAGATTTGGCTAGAGAAAGAGACTCTTTCAGGCATGTTGCGAAGAGAGCGACGTTCTGTAAGGAAATGCTGATTGACTGATTGTTTTATTAATGTACAGGGGCGTTTCACTAGCTACACTGTGTACCTGAGAGAGGCAGTCGTCATGTTTTGGCTACACGGTGTACCTGAGAGAGGCAGTCGTCATGTTTTGGCTACACTGTGTACCTGAGAGAGGCAGTCGTCATGTTTTGGCTACACTGTGTACCTAAGAGAGGCAGTCGTCACGTAGTTTGGTATGGCCAATCATGACCACCTATGTTTATGAGCGTTGTATAAGAAGATGTTGATAATGACGATGGTGATGACGATGATAAAAAGATATGCTCGCCGGAAACTTTTAAGGATCAAAGCTTGGGTTAATTCAACAGAACAGTCTGCATCCAAATAGAACATCCAATGTCATGGGTGGCCGAGTTGACACCTAGCCTTGAATGTGCACCATACCACGTGGAGTCATGGGAAGTAAAGGCGGTCGGCACCTAGCCTTGAATGTGCACCATACCACGTAGAGTCTTGGGAAGTAAAGGCGGTCGGCACCCAGCCTTGAATGTGCACCATACCACGTAGAGTCTTGGGAAGTAAAGGCGGTCGGCACCTAGCCTTGAATGTGCACCATACCACGTAGAGTCTTGGGAAGTAAAGGCGGTCGGCACCTAGCCTTGAATGTGCACCATACCACGTGGAGTCTTGGGAAGTAAAGGCGGTCACCATGATGATGACCGTATAATCAACAGAGTGCCGATTGGTCTAGAAAATATCGGTCTAGCCCTATATGCCCAATAAGCACATAGGGGTTGGAACGGGTAGCTTACTATTGCTGTAACTATTTCACGTCACTGGGTTACCAGGCAAGGAAATGGTGCTGAATCCGTGTTTGGATTGACCAACCGTTACTGGAAGGCTGATGTTATAAACAACACATTGATCGCCTTTACTTTCCACGACAATTTTTTTGTTTAACCCATAATACTCTGGAGCGACAGCCAAGGTCAGTTATAACAACTCAGACCAGTGCGGACCGGAAGCTGGCCTTTGAAGTAAAATATATCCATAATCTGTGGCCACCGCACATGTGAGTGACTAGAAACCGTTGCTTAAAGAGTGAGTTGGCATTCTGTACAGAACTGTGTTCGCTGTGAGCTTGGTACAACTATTCAGTAATTAATAACACGCTAATAGTGTGGTAATTAGTTAAGATTTCCATAAATGTTATGTATATACCATAAATGCACACGGCTGCATGTTTGGCTATTTGGCTTTGATAAATAACGTTCGCATTCCTGTGTAATCTAGCTTTTGTTTCTTGTCACATGAGGTTTGAATTTACGGTTCTTATGTTTTCGTTTCTGGTGACATACAGTTTGCGTTTATAGATTCTGTGATCACTGTAAAGATATGAGGTACATGAAGCAGAGGAAGACAACGCCAAATGAGTGTCGGCAACCTTTTGTCATGGGTGGAATGTTGCCAACACACCAACTGATACATCCTGTTATGAGTTATAATTTAGGTCATCTTCCATGCACATGTTGGTTGACAAGACTTCTCTTGCGTCTGGTGGGCTTCTCGTCCCTGGCTGTGCCGATCTTTACTCCCAACTCTTGCACTTTTAGCACAGATGTGTATGTGTTGCTCCTAAAATCATCAACATTTCCTACCTCTCTAATGGCGTTAAGAATGTCGACATGATCCATGGGTTGGCCTTCTGTAACTAAAGCAGAATCGGCTAATATGTCGGCTCTTTCATTAAGCTGGGACCAGGATGAAGGTAACTCTAACCACAGATGAGTTTTGCAATGACTTGTTCCACTGTGAGCGTGTAAAGCTCGCTTCGACCCGCCGGACCATACTCATGACATCACTCAGCACACTCACGTGAGAATAGCCCTGCGATGCTAGTCACATGAAAGCTCGGTTAACTCCATCACCTCCATTATCATGCTGCTAGTAGTCATACCAGTCGGCTCTGTGGCTAAGTCGATGCGAACGCTTCGTAATGCCGGGGTGCCGGGTTCGATCCCAGCTGCGGGCCATGAGCCTTGCGTTGGTTTCGACAGTGGTATCAAGAAAGCCGACTGTCCAGGAGCAATGGCAAACTACTGGACGTAAATTTGCCTAGAAAAACCACACAACAGCCAGGATCTGTTGGGGTTGGTTCTGCAACGTCCTGTAAAGGATACGTAACTAACCTTAGTAGTCAAACCGAAGGCACCACTTGCCTCCTGGTCAGTTCTACCTGCAGAGCACGCAATAGATGCCCATACATTGTTTTGTCCTCGTACAACGGACCCTCCTTTGTAGATCAGTAAATACGCCTCATCTGAATTTTTACATGTTAGTGCGTGGACCTCTGCATTCATAGCAACTGGATTCTGCTGGCGACAGCTCTTATCAAACATGACAACACAGGAAAAGGGGCAGTTAAGCACCTGGGGCACAGGTGTCTATTCTTCGCCAACGCTGATGTCTGTAAGACTGCAGATCTGTATGGTATCGTCCTCTACCCTACCGAGTCATCATTTACACCTTTTAAGCCGGTTGCCCTTTTCCGTAAAGAGAGCATTGTGCAGAGGGTGTTTCACAGTGATGTGAGGCACGGGCAAACACAGTGATGTGAGGCATGGGCAAACACAGTGATGTGAGGCATGGGCAAACACAGTGATGTGTGGCATGGGCAAACACAGTGATGTGAGGCATGGGCAAACACAGTGATGTGAGGCATGGGCAAACAAAGCGATGTGAGGCACGGGCAAACACAGTGATGTGAGGCATGGGCAAACACAGTGATGTGAGGCATGGGCAAGAACAGTGATGTGAGGCATGAGCAAACACAGCGATGTGTGGCACGGGCAAACACAGTGATGTGAGGCATCGGCAAACACAGCGATGTGTGGCATGGGCAAGCACAGTGATGTGAGGCATGAGCAAACACAGCGATGTGTGGCATGGGCAAACACAGTGATGTGAGGCATGGGCAAGAACAGTAATGTGAGGCATGGGCAAACACAGCGATGTGAGGCATGGGCAAACACAGTGATGTGAGGCATGGGCAAACACAGCGATGTGAGGCATGGGCAAACACAGCGATGTGAGGCATGGGCAAACACAGTGATGTGAGGCATGGGCAAACACAGCGATGTGAGGCATGGGCAAACACAGTGATGTGTGGCATGGACAAACACAGCGATGTGTGGCATGGGCAAACACAGTGATGTGAGGCATGGGCAAACACAGCGATGTGAGGCATGGGCAAACACAGTGATGTGAGGCATGGGCAAACACAGTGATGTGAGGCATGGGCAAACACAGCGATGTGAGGCATGGGCAAACACAGTGATGTGTGGCATGGGCAAACACAGTGATGTGAGGCATGGGCAAACACAGCGATGTGAGGCATGGGCAAACACAGCGATGTGTGGCATGGGCAAACACAGTGATGTGAGGCATGGGCAAGAACAGTGATGTGAGGCACGGGCAAACACAGCGATGTGAGGCATGGGCAAACACAGCGATGTGAGGCATGGGCAAACACAGCGATGTGAGGCATGGGCAAACACAGCGATGTGAGGCATGGGCAAACACAGTGATGTGTGGCATGGGCAAACACAGCGATGTGTGGCATGGGCAAGCACAGTGATGTGAGGCATGAGCAAACACAGCGATGTGTGGCATGGGCAAACACAGCGATGTGAGGCATGGGCAAGAACAGTGATGTGAGGCATGGGCAAACACAGTGATGTGAGGCATGGGCAGACACAGCGATGTGTGGCATGGGCAAACACAGCGATGTGTGGCATGGGCAAACACAGCGATGTGTGGCATGGGCAAACACAGCGATGTGAGGCATGGGCAAACATAGCGATGTGAGGCATGGGCAAACACAGCGATGTGAGGCATGAGCAAACACAGCGATGTGAAGCATGGGCAAACACAGCGATGTGTGGCATGGGCAAACACAGCGATGTGTGGCATGGGCAAGCACAGTGATGTGAGGCATGAGCAAACACAGCGATGTGTGGCATGGGCAAACACAGCGATGTGAGGCATGGGCAAGAACAGTGATGTGAGGCATGGGCAAACACAGTGATGTGAGGCATGGGCAGACACAGTGATGTGAGGCATGGGCAAACACAGTGATGTGAGGCATGAGCAAACACAGCGATGTGAGGCATGGGCAAACACAGTGATGTGAGGCATGGGCAAACACAGCGATGTGAGGCATGGGCAAACACAGTGATGTGAGGCACGGGCAAACACAGTGATGTGAGGCATGGGCAAACACAGTGATGAGAGGCATGGGCAAACACAGCGATGTGAGGCATGGGCAAACACAGCGATGTGAGGCATGGGCAAACACAGCGATGTGAGGCATGGGCAAACACAGCGATGTGAGGCATGGGCAAACACAGCGATGTGAGGCATGGGCAAACACAGCGATGTGAGGCATGAGCAAACACAGTGATGTGAGGCATGGGCAAGAACAGTGATGTGAGGCATGAGCAAACACAGCGATGTAAGGCACGGGCAAACACAGTGATGTGAGGCATGGGCAAACACAGTGATGTGAGGCATGGGCAAACACAGTGATGTGAGGCATGGGCAAACACAGCGATGTGAGGCATGGGCAAACACAGTGATGTGTGGCATGGGCAAACACAGCGATGTGTGGCATGGGCAAACACAGTGATGTGAGGCATGGGCAAACACAGCGATGTGAGGCATGGGCAAACACAGTGATGTGAGGCATGGGCAAACACAGTGATGTGAGGCATGGGCAAACACAGCGATGTGAGGCATGGGCAAACACAGTGATGTGAGGCATGGGCAAACACAGTGATGTGAGGCATGGGCAAACACAGTGATGTGAGGCATGGGCAAACACAGTGATGTGAGGCATGGGCAAACACAGTGATGTGTGGCATGGGCAAGCACAGCGATGTGAGGCATGGGCAAACACAGTGATATGAGGCATTGGCAAACACAGCGATGTGTGGCATGGGCAAGCACAGCGATGTGAGGCATGGGCAAACACAGTGATGTGAGGCATGGGCAAACACAGCGATATGTGGCATGGGCAAACACAGCGATGTGTGGCATGGGCAAACACAGCGATGTGAGGCATGGGCAAATTGACACTACTTTTTTTGAATAAAATCGTTGCAATTTGCACTAAAATATTACAGACATACTCTCAGAATTTTTGCGTACATACGGACAAGATCAAAACAAAGTACAGAGCTGGTTCATGAGAATGACATCTCAGTAAATAACAGGCCCTGTCTGTTGTTCACTCCATATTTTTGTTATTAATTTGCTGGCTTTGGCATCTTTAACTATTTCATTCACATATTTCATCGACTTTGCATGAAAAACGCTACCTAATGCTTTTTTATCGTTTTTGGGATCAAAGATAAATATTTTATGAGTTTGTAGATAATTGTGTCTACGAATTTTCTCGAGCATAATACTGCAGCTTTTTCTTCTGGAATAGGCGCTTGCGCATTTTTAAAGACTTTAAAATGTTATCGTGTGAATAGAAGAGAAGGATATCTGGTAAATTGACACAAGAAAAAGGGCATGCAGGAGATTTGAGAGGAAACAGGTTACTGTAAGCTTCCGTGGGTAGATAAATCTCCACTCATTCTGCAGTAGGAGGGCCCGGACACGGAGTCTGGGAGCCCTTGCACAGGGAACAATTCTTTGGTTGAGCCCACATCCTTCCACTGAATCAGCCACTCCTATGCAGACAATGTTAAAGATGTCCACGCTCCCGCCTCTCTTCTGCCTGCTATCATTGTCACACGACCAGACTCACCCCCTTCTGCCCGCTATCATTGTCACACGACCAGACTCACTCTTCTGCCTGCTATCATTGTCACACGACCAGACTCACCCCCTTCTGCCCGCTATCATTGTCACACGACCAGACTCACCCCCTTCTGCCCGCTATCATTGTCACACGACCAGACTCACCCCCTTCTGCCCGCTATCATTGTCACACGACCAGACTCACCCCCTTCTGCATGCTATCACACGACCAGACTCACCCCCTTCTGCTAGTGAATCGGTAGGTCACCTGTAACCTACTAGGTAAATAACTCACGCTATTAGTTGGTAGGACCCAGGGTGAACGTAACTTCTTTAACCCCTAAAAAGGTCAAAGTGTAAAGTAAGTAAATAGCACCGTTTTTTCTTATTAGCTTTCATCGTGGGGCCAGATATTACCGGTTTAACCCTAACATCAACTGTCCATAGTTATATTAAGATATATTTGCATGTCATATTGGTCAGTGGAAAGACCCTTTTCCAAAACCGTATAACCGCTGATAAACTGTATTCATTTTTCCTCAGGATGAGACTTCGGAGCCCAGAATGCAACTCATTTACCTTGGATTCGCTTCGGAATCAGAGTCTGGTAGTGTCCCAGCCTCTTGCAAACATAACCCCACTCCCACTCATTCTATCAACGAATGACCATTTGATCTGCCCCTTTAGAGGTCAGCTATAAAAATGTGTCATACTTGGCACTTCAACCAACTTTAGAAATCCATCATCATTCTGTGCCATAGTGTTTCGCAAAGCCAGAGAAGCCACTCAACAACAGCTAGATATTATAGCTTATATATCCCAATAATATAAAATATCGTGAACATTTTGTGTTAACTTTTTGCACATTCTATAAGAAAGATAACACTATTATTCGT
Organism: Candidula unifasciata; assembly: GCA_905116865.2. Classification (NCBI taxonomy): domain Eukaryota; kingdom Metazoa; phylum Mollusca; class Gastropoda; order Stylommatophora; family Geomitridae; genus Candidula; species Candidula unifasciata. Next base: position 196,886 of record CAJHNH020000714.1, on the reverse strand, counting down.
CTAAAACTGAGTAGATCACTCTTCGGCAGACAACAAAAAAGAATGAACATGAAAATTTTCAGAAACGGAACTACTAATAGAATTGAGGAAATTTGAACAGTGTCTGTCTGTATGCTTATATCATCACAGCTAAACAGTGTCTGTCTGTATGCTTATATCATCACAGCTAAAAAGAGTCTGCAGCTGCTGCTAAAGATCAGATTAACTTAATCTGAAATATTGTACTTCTCCTGAACTTGTCTTAATTAACATGGATTCAGGTATATCCCGGCTACTTGAAATCTGTGGATGCTGAAAGTGATCTTCATGGCAGAGTGTGCTGCTATTAGCTGAAACTATTTTCCAGGCTAGGAGATCCTTAGCAGTCGCCTGTTCCTCTGTACGCTGGGAGCTGTGCTGGAGCTTCTACACGGCGACTATGACGAAGAGGAATTTAAGTCTTTCATGGTGCAGGTCAGATAAGTGAGGTCACAGCCAACAGGAACTCAAGCCTTCAGTGGACTCAGTTCAGACAAATGTTAGTAATACTGAGAGGTCATAGCCATCAGGAACTTAAGTCTTCCCTGGAGGCAGTTCAAATATGTCGTGGCAATACTGTGAGGTCATAGCCATCAGGAACAATATGTGCCTAAAGCTTTTAATCTCATAACATTTTCACAGAGTGGGTGATTACAACTGTGACACCTGAAGTTTAGATTTCCAGTCGATGAGCCTACTGTCATAGACATTTGGATTCCCAGTGGATAAGCCTGCTGTCAGAGACATTTGGATTCCCAGTGGATGAGCCTACTGTCAGAGACATTTGGATTCCCGGTGGATGAGCCTACTGTCAGAGACATTTGGATTCCCGGTGGATGAGCCTGCTGTCAGAGACATTTGGATTCCCATTGGATAAGCCTGCTGTCAGAGACATTTGGATTCCCAGTGGATAAGCCTGCTGTCATAGACATTTGGATTCCCAGTGGATGAGCCTGCTGTCAGAGACATTTGGATTCCCAGTGGATGAGCCTGCTGTCAGAGACAATTGGATTCCCAGTGGGTGAGCCTGCTGTCAGAGACATTTGGATTCCAAGTCGATAAGCCTGCCGTCAGAGACATTTGGATTCCCAGTCGATGAGCCTGCCGTCAGAGACATTTGGATACCCAGTCAATAAGCCTGCTGTCATAGACATTTATGTTTAGTTTTTCTGAGGTGTGTCCTCTTTCCCATCAGCCACTAAAGCGCCCTTTTCTTTGTGTTTTCAATACATAATTTATTTTATTCTGTTTGAAAAAGGCCTTTTGTTTTCTTTCTGAGGTTCTTTGCTGCTTATATTGAAACTGACATGGATAGTTATTCTATCCAGTCTGGAGGCCTTTGCAAAGTGGTGCAGCGGTCTAACTAAGCTGTGTCCTAAAAGACTTAAGTGCCTTGAGCTTGTGTCACCAAATCCCTGAGGTGGCGCTGGATGCTCCTGCAACTGCGGGATTCCTGCCTTGACCAACTGAGCCAGTATCTTAACAATACAGCCACACCAGACTGCCATTCCCAGCTTCAGAGTGTGCGTGGAAAAATTGATTAGAAACGGGACGCCAATATAATTTGACACTCATGTATGAAGATTCTATTTTAATAAATATATGTTTATACTGGTCCAATGGTTAGCAACGACGGACTCTCAAGCGGGAGACCCAGGATCAAATCCTCGGTGAGGTTATGAAAAAAAATTATGTCAGGGACAAAAATAGAATCCTAGCCTAGACAGTTTGTGGCGACAGCCCTGGATTTAAAGAGCCCGTGCCTGCACAGTTAAAACGGCGAACACAAGCTGTAATGGTACTTTTTGACAGTTTACATATTTCACATTATTTCAAATATATTTTTTATCACTCAGCACATTATTATTATTTCAAGGTAAACAAGGATATTTTTCTTCGAGCTACCTTCACCCCCAAACTGTGAAGCAAATGACCCCCCCTCCCCCCTCCCCCCCCCCAGTTTCTAAGCATGTACTGAACTCACTACTTCATACTGGATTTGTAGACTAAGAAAAGGTCTGCAAGTATTCGTAGAGAACATTCGTTGGCAATTTAGGCGACAACGTAATATCTCATTTATATAACAAACAACTTGATATAACAAAGGCAACATAAAAACATGGAATACGGAATTCTTCTCAAGCGAAAAACTAAAAAAAAAAAAAAATACATCCGAAGTAAGGACAGCATGGAGACAAGAATGGCCGGCATCATCTCTGTTGTTCTTGTTGTATAGTGAAGTCACCAGCGAAGATTCTCAGAAATGGTTTTTAATGGACGTTGCCAGGGCGGTTTGATGATGTCGACTGCTTACATTTCCCGCCTGTCTAACTCATGCAATTACCGGCAATTTACATTATGGCAACATGAAAAGAGCTGGCAATACAAATATGTAGGAGAGGGGCGATACGGGGCGAGGGGTGGGGGTGTAGTGGCAATGCTAGTTTTTACTAAACAGTAAGTAACGTTCGACCATTTAACTGGGGTGCCAACAGGCAGCATATCGCAGCGAGCAGAAATGTACTGGAAATCGAGAGGCCGACAATGTCAACGATGGAAAGAATAACAGCATCCCTAGGAACTCTAATCCATGCAGAATACAAACATGTTTTCTCGCAGTTAACGTCCACCCTAGTCAGTGCAAGGTAAAGGCTCACCAAGATAAGATGAAACTGTGAAACACAAAATCATGATTAAATATAATTATTCATAGAGAAAGATAACGACAATAAACCCACAACTGCCAAATCTCTTATGTCAGACATCATGTCCGAGATGAGCTGTAAATGTAGCTAGCAACAGTTTTGGCTGATTACACAGAGAACACAGAATGACGTGGCCAACACAGACAGACTAAAGAATTGTGACATCAGAGACATGACAGAAACCACAGTTTTGACTGATTACACAGAGAACACAGACAGACGTGGCGAACACAGACAGACTAAACAATTGTGACATCAGAGACATGACCGAAGCCACAGTTTTGGCTGATTACACAGAGAACATAGACAGACGTGACGAACGGAGACAGACTAAACAATTGTGAAATCAGAGACATGACAAAGCAAGTTTTGGCTGATTACACAGAGAACACAGACAGACGTGGCGAACAGAGACAGGCTAAACAATTGTGACATCAGAGACATGACAGAAACAACAGTTTTAGCTGATTACACAGAGAACACAGACAGACGTGACGAACGGAGACAGACTAAACAATTGTGACATCAGAGACATGACAGAAACAACAGTTTTGGCTGATTACACAGAGAACACAGACAGACGTGACGAACGGAGACAGACTAAACAATTGTGACATCAGAGATATGACAGAAACAACAGTTTTGACTGATTACACAGAGAACACAGACAGACGTGACGAACGGAGACAGGCTAAACAATTGTGACATCAGAGACATGACAGAAACAACAGTTTTGACTGATTACACAGAGAACACAGACAGACGTGACGAACGGAGACAGGCTAAACAATTGTGACATCAGAGACATGACAGAAGCCACAGTTTTGACTGATTACACAAAGAACACAGACAGACGTGGCGAACTGCTGTCAGTTTGTCTTGATCAGAGATGTTTTAAATATCTGATCATAGTGACTGAATATTTGTTGCTTATGTATTCATCATTGATGAGACTGGACGATTGACAAGATACTTTGTTAAGTGCTGCAGTGAGCACGCTACAACGTGTTCTGGCCCGAGCAAAATGCACTTTTTAATTGTTGTTTGCTCGGAGAAGGGGGGAGTGACTTTTGTGTGCTGAACTCTCTTTCTGTTCAATTGTACTAGGGGTCAGAGGCGTGATCGCCTACGCCAATGGTAAAGACGCTAGATGAAGATGGCAGAGATAAGTACAAAACTGTCTACGCTACTCGACGTGTAAGACAGGGATACTGTAAGAACCAAGCATTATATGCAAGAACCAACCATGGTTGACCTCTGAGCTGAAGGTTATCCCGTGTTCACTGCCTCTCGAGCAGTCCTAGTGTGTGGACTCGTTCAGCATGTTTGTTTCCAGTCCAGTTTGTTGTAACAAGGTGCTTTTATTCTGTTGGAATTTATGTGAACTGTCTAATGAGTTTGGTGGATCGTAAGATAGAGTTATGAATTATGTCTGTCTAATGTCCGGAACTGACGGTTGTGCGGCCCATGATACAAGATATAGTCGTCAGTGTTGCGGCTATGAGACACGTGGTTGGCAGGGTATCTGTAAGGGCACAGAAAGAGCGGTAACCCTGTGTGTGTTGACCAGCTTGTAGGAGTTATGGAGGGAGAGTTTCGGAGGCTGATTGCCGGGATGGTGATCAGCGATGCTTTCGTAAGTGACTACGTAGCAGACAGCGGCTTCGGTTTTCTTTTGGCTTTATTTGTTTACGGTATGGTGCATCTACCTCAAACCCTCAGAGTGATGGGTCCCTTGGAGGGACAGCCGTCAGGGGGTGGTCACTACACATCACACAGGTCAGGCGTCAGTTGCCGTAGCAGGCACATGGGACATAAGGGCAGTCAATGAAGACAGTTAAATATAAGATATACGAAGAGTTTAATATTTTACGAACAGAGAGCTAAACTGTGATATGAGCAGAGATAAATATGATACACACTGAGAGTTAAATATGATACACAAGTAAAGTTAAACGCGATAAATAGCGAGGGTTAAATATGATACTCAAATAAAGTTAAAGGTGACAAAAAGCCAGAGTTAAATATGACAAAACAGAGAGTTAGGTATAATTCGTTCTGTGCAGTATGATGCAAACAGTTATATATACATATATATCGGAAGCTGAAATATTTTGGTCAAATAAGGCACCACGGCGGATTGGAAAAAAATTCTAGCAGAAGGCATGGTCCCAGGAAGGAGGGGCAGGGTCGACCAACACAAAGATGGGCACAGGATAAAACTGACTCCTTGAGTATGAAAGTGCATGAGGCGAGAGAGCTGGCGAGAGACCGAGTTTCTTTCCGGCAGACCGTGATGAGAGCAACGTTCTGCAAAGGACCTGCTTCATGATGATGATGATATATATATATATATTTCCTCTGCTTCTTCAACTCCTCGATCAAATCAGCTGTACACATGCGAAGATTGTTAACTGACTCAACGAGCATGTTGAGAAAGGTAAAAACAGGCATGCTTCACTTTAGAGGTCCAGGGTTGTTAGCATCCTGTGGATATATTCTCCAGGTTAATGCCGGTGTGTTGGGAAATGCGCAGGCAGATGGACTAGCTGGCTCTGTACAAATTAGTGGTGAATTGATGCATGAGAAATTAGATATTGTGAGGGCCCTTTAAGAGCGAGTGAACAGTGCGAGGCTCAGATAGACTATTACGGTTTAAGGAGAATGGCACTGCGAGGAGTTACCAGGGGATCTGGCTGATGCTCAACACTCAGGGGAAGGATGAGACGGATATACAATTAGGCGGTTAGCGGTACAATCAGAATTAGAACTCTTTGTTTGCTTCTGAAGATGGGGATTGAGCACTTGTGGGGTGTCCCTAGTTCTGTGATGTCGATTCCTAATTCAACTTCAACATTCCACATTCATTCATCTCCTCTATCATTACTGCTCCTTCTCAGTGCTGTCATCACCGTTATCAACATATTCTTCTTTTTCGTTGTCTTCTCCTCCTTCTCCGTCCTCTCTTTTTTTCTGTCTCTTCCCCCTCCTTGTCCATATGTTGTCCTTCTCCTATCTTTTTTAACTTTACAAACACAAGTGAAATGTTTGTACCGTAATTCGTATAACTTCAGGTGGGCACATAGAAGTGTCTGAGAGTGCAGGAAGACGCCACAGGAACTGGTCACTGATCCTTGTAATAAAATGATGTAGTCTAAATGAATTAGTATCGCTGCTACCTGGAGGTTTGTCACACACTGTTACCCAGCTTCCCCACACTTCTATAACAGGATAACCCGTATAGCGAAGACAAGTGAACACAAACTACTAAAATATTGATGAAATCCTCGTTTTAGCTACACGGACGATCACAATAGATTTAGAATGGTCGTATGTCTCACGTCATGGATTAAGACTGCCACAATAATATGTCAGATTTGATTAGTAAGATACAATGAAAGCGTCGTGTGTCCGAGGCTATTGGCAAAGTAAGTGATTTAACAACAAAAGGACCAATTTTCACGCCTCCGGGTTAACTAGGCATAACATCATCATCATCAAATACATTGCCGACTGGCATGGACGATCATGCCTCACCACAATCCACGATTCACAACAGCATTAATCAGTTCGTGTGCTGACACCCCCTCCATGCATGATAAAAAAAACCTGGCAAGAATCTTCTCACACTGTCTTCTTCTGTCTCTCTTTCCTCTTATCTTTCCAGTTGTCACATCATGGTCCATGTTCTCTCTTCTCATAACATGACCAAACAATGATGACTGTCTCTTTCTGATGTTTGTGATCAGTTGTCTTCGAGCAATCGCCACTTTCAAAACATCTGAGTTGCTCTTTTGGGCTGTCCAAGAATTTGTAAGGATTCTTCTGTAAAACCTCATTTCCGAGGCCTCAAGACATTGTTTGGCATGTTTACTAATTGTCCAGGCTTTACAGTCGTATAATAAAACTGGCTCTATATAGCATGCGAGAATTCCTTTCCTAACATCCAGCGACATATATTTACTACACAAAATATACTTCATTTTGTAAAATGCAGTTTTGGCCTGTTTGTATCTATGTGATGCATCGTCCACCGGATGTTATCCATGTGCCTATATACTTAAATATCTGTACTTGTCCTAAAAAAAGCCCTTGACTTTTATTATACATTTAGGCACTATTCTTTTCTTGAAAATCACTATAACATCTGTCTTTCCTTTATTCAAGCTGAGGCTCATTTGAACACTTTCATGTAGTTCTTTCTGTCTTGTGGCTATCAAGACGGTATCTGGACGTTGTTTATTTTATGACCACCAACCATAATTCCTGGCATATCCATGATTGATCTCTTTATATATTGACTGTATAATGAAAACAGTTGAAAATCTACCTCAAGAGCATGTTTACTGTGCTGAGCTTATTCGGACTCAGACTTGAGTTAGAAGAAGATCGGAGCACTTATGGGTTACTGCCCGATGATGTTGATTCGTTGTTCAAAATTTCAAACTCAAAAAAACTTCTCAAGCCAGTATTGATGGACCTTTGCTGTTGTCCTGCGAATATACTTCTGGTCTATTATCATACAGATCTCTCAAGTTTTCTTTCTATCTTTTTATTATGTAACTTTGCCCCATTAATATTTCACCTCTTTTCGATTTTAAGCACCCAGTACTGTTACATCCTGCGTGGATTTTTATCATGGTATGGGGCGTCGCAGGTCGACCCAGCCTAAAATGGGTACCAGGATGGCTGTCCTGGGGAAGTAAAGACGGCCGGCGTCATGCTGACCCCATTACCCACCGAGTGCCGGTTGGTCTGTAAAAATATGAACGGTCTTACCAAATGACCGATGCGCTAAAGGCGTGACAAGGGATCTTAACTTACTTTACTTTTACTTACTGTTACATCTCTTCTTCCCTGTTTATATGCTTATCTATTAGTGCATTGAATGTCTTACCTTTTACCTTTTCTCAATCTCTGTGCACCTCTGTTTCAGTTTGGTTTCTTTAGCTTCTTTGCATTTGTTCACTATTTCTTTATGTATATTCTTCTGTGTGATTCTTTTTCTTTCTATCATCCATCATCTGCAGAATTTCATTTGTCATCAATTTCTTGTTTGCAACTGTATATGTTGGAGGAATAAGCTCTTTTAACGTCTGCTGAATTGATTCGCACAGCACATTCCATTACTGATCAATAGTTTGTAATATATCCATTGCGTTATATCGGTTTTGCACAGGGATACTGTACTGTTGCATAACTTCTTTATTCTTTTTAAGTTTTCCTTAATATAACCTAATGTTTTTCATAGTCTTATTTATAGTCTTCAGTGTTATTCTTAACTTTCCTATAACTGAAAAATGATCACTTTAGCAATCTGCTCCTGGTTTAATCTTTGCTCCAAATAAACTGCTCCTGAATCTTTTTGAAATCAGTGTACAATCAATCTGACTGCGGACATTATCACCAGGACTTTTCCAAGTCCACAATCGACAAAGGTGGTTTTTAAGGCAGGCGTTACCAATTATCGTGTGATGTGACTCAGCCGAAGCTATTATTCTTTCGCCTCTTTCATTCTTTCCTCCTAGGTCATATCCTTTAACAGTGTTTGCACATTGTGGGTCCAGAATGACAGCCAACATCATTTTTATATTCTCTCCCACCTGAGTAAATTTTTGTGTTTTATCTGAATACTTTTGTCCCGCTCTTGGTCAACGTTTTTCACTAATTCCTAATGTTTTGATATTCATTCTCTCCATTTCCCTCTTGATGTAGTCCAGCCTTCTAGTTTGTACAAGTATTCTGACATTCCATGTATCAATGTTAAAGATATTTACTTTCTCTACAGTAGCTGGATGACGGTCGGGTATCACCTGTAGAACATGCTGCTCCCTACCGGAGGAGGTGATTTCATTAGAACCCCTATTAACGTCGTTATCTGAATTTGATTGTTTTAAAGGCATATTGATGGGCATATAGGGCTAGAGAAAAATTGTATAGACTAATCAGCAGTCGGTAGGTGATGTGGCGGTCAGCATCCCGCTGGCCGCTTTTACTTCCCAAGACCTTAATGCTGGACCTACTTGGCAGTCAAGGTCATTTTTGAAAACAAGCCCGTCATGATTCGTAAGCGAGCACGTAGCCGCTACACTACGGTGGCTCTCCGTGGACAAAGTAAAATAAAACAATAACAGTGTCGTATTTCCGAAGACATGTACACACAACAAGGTCGCATACCCGAATCCAGGTATCAAATCCAACAACTTGTGTCAACAATCACGAGATTACGCACCTGTTACTGGCTGCCGAGTTGCCGGCAAGACACGAGATTCTGAGACCGGTCCTCGTTGAAAGAAGGTACCAACCATTGAATGAGAGTAGCGCAAGAACTTTTTGTATTGTTTGTGGCCGCGCGAGTTGACGGTCGCGTTTCACCATCTCTCAAGCCATCTCTTCATTGGCTCTTTTTTTTAATTGCTTATTGATTCCACCTCATGCCCTTGAACTCTAATTTGGATACCATTTCCGTTAAACATCGAGCTTCTTCTCTGACGTGTGTGAACTCTTATAGCGTCATTCATTTTTAGATTACACGTTCGAATTGATATAATTGTTTCTTATGGCTTTTAAAGCGCTATCTACTAATTATGATTAACCGAGGTGGTATGTTAGTTAGCGCAAATACCCGGTAAGAGAGTAATATGGGTTCAGTCTCTACTACACGCAGATCATATTCTTCTACGAGAGTTGCTCTGGGGTTGATCCAGCGTGGTAAAATTAACTACTAGATATTTACTGAGTTGTGTGGCAATTGTCTGAGACGGAAGAGTTAGGAGCCATACAACTAGTCAGACAAACTTGGATGCAGTGGCAATAAATACGTGGAGGCTGAAACGTTCACACCTGATTGGCTTTAACGGCTAGTAGACTACCGCTACATTACATAACAAAGAAGGCACAACAAGTGGCAACAGAACAAGTTCCTTGGTTCCTTGAGCTAATAATGTTGTAGTTTTAGGGACACAACAGAGATAGCTTTGTCTTGGTGTAGTTGTTGTTATTGTTTTTTTTTTCGTTTTCTATGTCTTTTTTTCTTTCTTTCTTTTTTCTTCTTCTTGTTTTCTTCGGGTTAACACGTTGAGCTGAGGTACACAACTAGCCTGCAATATTAGAGCCGGTCAGACAAACACATCTAGTTTCAGCAGTGAACAATAAATACCACAAGAACACACACAGATAAACAAGGTATATATTTATATATATTATCAATGATCGCTTTCATAACCGACCAGCAGCTGTAGTACAGTGACCACACCCTATCCTGACGTCATGACCTCTGATTGGTCGCTAGAGTGAAGTGATCACATCCTAACCTGGCGTACCCAAGGTTCCTGTTCGAATCGCCGAGTTTTAGACATACTCTGCTGGGTTGATCCAGCCTACATTTGGAATGAGGAAATGGCAAGGGAAATGAAAGTTGCCGACGCGATATCAAACAAATCACTCATCAGGTGCACATAGATCTATAGACTGCTGCTAGCTAGCCGAGGCTGCTAACAGTCTTCGCCTATATTTGTGGTCTGGGTTATTTGCGTCACTTTCGTGACTAAAATTCTAGTATTTGCGTCGTCTGTAGGCTTAATGCTTCCTTTCCTGTCAGATCGCTCTTCCTCTATCCTGTTGTTGGCTGTGTATTTCTTTCCTTGTCTTTTTTTTTTTTGGGGTGTGTCCTCTTGGTTTCATCTCCCTCTGATTTGGCCAGGCGTATTTCGTAGGAGAACGAGCTTTTCTACACAACGTTCCTTGGACCTTTGGACCACAATTAATAGTTTTAAAATTGTGAGTATTTTACTTTGCCAAAAAGTACTGAAAAAAGTTTTTAATTTTGGATAGTTCCGAAATGTGAAAATATTCCGCGTGTGACCATAGTGGTCTTATAGTTGTTTTCCTGCAATAAGAACGGACTGTCATGTCGTTGATATGTGTGTGAAATGTTAGGTGAAGCCTCAAAGCGGTTCTATTCGTCATTTGTTATTGTGTGATCCGGTTGTGTCGGTTTAAGTTGGCAGCTAGGCTCTGGTGGACGTAAATATCATATACCCGGAGCACCCAGCTCACGCTTAGAGATCCAAATGAGAGTTGCTGTGGCATGTTGGGTACCGAACTCAAGTGCTCTCTGTGGGAATGGGGTGCGGGTTTGAACTCGTAGTGCATCTGGAAGAGGTAGGGGAAAAGTTAGGGGAACGAGAGCGGAAAGCCATTCAGTCATTCCTCATCGTTGCCGTCTTACTGGATTCTAGCGTGGCATTCAGCTGGGATTATACGTATCACGTCACCAACCATTACTATCAGCCAACTGATTTTTTTTTTGGGGGGGGGGGGGGAGATGGTGGGTAAGTGTTCTAGTCCTGTCAGTGCCGATCCACTGGTTTTCCCTATTTGCTGTCAGTCATATCTTGTTGTGAGCACCACCAGTCATGTTTATGTTGTATGCAAGATGTGGAATGAGATGGTTTTGAGTATGAATCCCCGGAATATATGGACGCACACAACTAAGTGTATTCTTACATGCACTCGAGCATTCAAACACGCAAACAACACTATATGTTTGTACTTCCTTTATACTTATCCGTATATGCACACCTATTTGTCATTCCGTACACATGCATTCTCTTTCATATGTGTCTAATAATGCCTACTTAGATTCACTTACATTCATGAAAAACGTGTACATCCACCCGTAAGGACACTTATACTTCAACGTCTTGCGTGTTATTTATTGTGTCGCTATGTCTGTAATATTGTCTGGCCGTGTCACTTTTTTAGTTATGTCCCGTTCCTGGTATGTGTCCTGTTCAATACATTCTTATCATGTTCTGGTAAATGATGTGGATGGTGAGTGTTCTAACTCGGCCAGACGGATCATGCTTAAAGAAATCACTGAGCACACACAGGTGCAAACAGCTCTGTGAGTCCAGCTACATAAAGGCTGGTTTCACCACCCATCTCCTTCATTGCTATGCTGATAGGAGTCAAAATCAAGACGTATCTGGCTTCCTGGACGGCTCTATATGCAAAACGACTTGTGAATGCCCATACACTTTTGAGGGTTCTCATACTGGACCCATAGGAGCGGCTGGTCGAGCGGTTACAACATCGGGCGCTCATACGGGAGACCCAGGTTCGACTCCCGGTAAGAAAATAGGGTTTTTCTGTCCCTGGCAATATTAAACATCCTAACTGCACAGTCTGTGGCTAATGCATAAGTCACGCTAACTTATATTCTCAAGCCCATGATCCATCTGTCTACACAGCACCAAAAAGTGGAAAATACATACAAATAGTGACAGTAAAACGGACTCGTTTCGGAAACTATAGTACTTTGGTCTTATTAAACTCAAAATTGGTTTAGAAAGAACAATAACTGCACAAGGCAGAAGTGATCTCAAAGCTGTAGGAGAGAATAACAGTTGACATGGAAGAAACGGAAAATCCGTACCTACATGGAGAGAATGATATAGCGAGGAGTTGCTGTAGGCTCTGAGCAACACTCGAGACTCAGGGAAGACAAGACGAGTAGTTAACCAGATGTCAACAGGTACCATCAGCAATCAAACTCTTTGCTGTCTGTTGTGGAGAGGGAAGACAAGACAAGTAGCTAACCAGATGTCAACAGTACCATCAGCAATCAAACTCTTTGCTGTCTGTTGTGGAGAGGGAAGACAAGACAAGTAGTTAACCAGATGTAAACAGTACCATCAGCAATCAAACTCTTTGCTGTCTGTTGTGGAGAGGGAAGACAAGTAGTTAACCAGATGTCAACAGTACCATCAGCAATCAAACTCTTTGCTGTCTGTTGTGGAGAGGGAAGACAAGACGAGTAGTTAACCAGATGTCAACAGTACCATCAGCAATCAAACTCTTTGCCGTCTGTTGTGGAAAGGGAAGACAAGACGAGTAGTTAACCAGATGTAAACAGTACCATCAGCAATCAAACTCTTTGCTGTCTGTTGTGGAGAGGGAAGACAAGACAAGTAGTTAACCAGATGTAAACAGTACCATCAGCAATCAAACTCTTTGCTGTCTGTTGTGGAGAGGGAAGACAAGACAAGTAGTTAACTAGATGTCAACAGTACCATCAGCAATCAAACTCTTTGCCGTCTGTTGTGGAGAGGGAAGACAAGCAAATTACAGGCAGGCGAGGGAAGGCAGGAAGCTGTCAGATTACAGGCAGGCGAGGGAAGGCAGGAAGCTAGCAGATTACAGGCAGGCGAGGGAAGGCAGGAAGCTAGCAGATTACAGGCAGGCAAGGCAAGGCGAGAAGCTGTCAGATTACAGGCAGGCGAGGGAAGGCGAGAAGCTGTCAGATTACAGGCAGGCGAGAGAAGGCGAGAAGCTGTCAGATTACAGGCAGGCGAGGGAAGGCGAGAAGCTGTCATATTACAGGCAGGCGAGGGAAGGCGAGAAGCTGGCAGATTACAGGCAGGAGAAGTTATAATTATGTAATGAAACTGTATAGGACACGAAGGCTATAAGAAGGCAAAGAACAAAACTGAAAAATAGGATTTTGAAAAATAAAATACTGGATTGGAGTCAAGGAGAAAATGTTACAAAGAAAGTCACAAAAACAAAGCGGCGCAGATTAAACAATAAAAGACAACCTACGTCAGGTGTGCAAAGCTGCGAGAAAGCGCAGATTATGACCAAAAAAAATCAGATATTTTCCTAGAAAAATCCCATTAGATCTTAGATTTATTCCGCCATTATTTACTTGCTAATCTTAATTTCGACGCTGCATTTGCGACATGTATCCCAGATTGTCGATCTCAAAACACACGGGATTTATTTAAACTGATTTGAAAGCTAAAGCTAATGGTAATTCGCCACGAATAATGATTAAATGTAAGCAACAGTCTGTTTAAACATCTACATATCATTCTCTTAAACTCCATCAACAATTTGTTTATCTCCCCTGTGTATGTCCCTTGGCTCCACTTTGTATGGGGAAAAATAATCCTTGACTTACTGCCCACATCAGGGAGATTAATTAGAGATTTGTTATAGTCGGATGTGTTGAGCCAATATGCCAAAATTGTGCAGCCTGGCTGTAAACCACAACTCATCATTCCTACAACCTTTTTTTTTTCAAAGGCAGCGCATTAGGAAAAAAAAAAGCTGCATTGCCTCCAAAGGATATGGCAAACCAGCCCAAGCATTTGTTGATTGTTTTCGGTTTTGCTAGATAATTTTGTGTTCAGTAGTTTGTCATTGCTCTCATAACAGTTCAATTATCATGAAAGTTTTGAAATCAAAGTGGAGAAATTTTATAGCTGTGATATTAATACTAAGCATCAGATTCCGATCTTATCCCAAAACTAGTGTGTGGTATTTAGGGAATTTATCTGTCGTGTTTACTTTGGCTAGGAGTATTTAACTCTGTCGACCCAGAACAAGGCAATCATATGTCAGTAGTCATAAGTACAATAGCAATGTGAAGGGAAAATATTTTTTGCAGAGGTGAAAAGTTCGTGTGATAGATCAGAAAAAGCTTTTTTTAATATATGCCACTGAACCCTTTTGCTTACCACAAGTGACATCGATGCTTGTGAAAAATCTGGAAAACACACGAGGGCTCGATCAACGGGACAGAATAAACTTCAAGTTGAGAACGCTCCTAGACAATAATTATAAAGTTGAGAACGCTCCTAGACAATAATTATAAAGTTGAGAACTTCAAGTGGCTGTGTGTGTGCCCTGTCACTGTGATATCCGTTCTGGAGAACTTCAAGTGGCTGTTGTGTGCCCTGTCACTGTGATATCCGTTCTGGAGAACTTCAAGTGGCTGTATGTGTGTGCCCTGTCACTGTGATATCCGTTCTGGAGAACTTCAAGTGGCTGTATGTGTGTGCCCTGTCACTGTGATATCCGTTCTGGAGAACTTCAAGTGGCTGTATGTGTGTGGCCTGTCACTGTGATATCCGTTCTGGAGAACTTCAAGTGGCTGTGTGTGTGCCCTGTCACTGTGATATCCGTTCTGGAGAACTTCAAGTGGCTGTATGTGTGTGGCCTGTCACTGTGATATCCGTTCTGGAGAACTTCAAGTTGCTGTGTGTGTGCCCTGTCACTGTGATATCCGTTCTGGAGAACTTCAAGTGGCTGTATGTGTGTGGCCTGTCACTATGATATCCGTTCTGGAGAACATCAAGTGGCTGTGTGTGTGCCCTGTCACTGTGATATCCGTTCTGGAGAACTTCAAGTGGCTGTGTGTGTGCCCTGTCACTGTGATATCCGTTCTGGAGAACTTCAAGTGGCTGTGTGTGTGCCCTGTCACTGTGATATCCGTTCTGGAGAACTTCAAGTGGCTGTATGTGTGTGCCCTGTCACTGTGATATCCGTTCTGGAGAACTTCAAGTGGCTGTATGTGTGTGCCCTGTCACTGTGATATCCGTTCTGGAGAACTTCAAGTGGCTGTATGTGTGTGCCCTGTCACTGTGATATCCGTTCTGGAGAACTTCAAGTGGCTGTGTGTGTGCCCTGTCACTGTGATATCCGTTCTGGAGAACTTCAGGTAGCTGCGTGTGTGGCCTGTCACTGTGATATCCGTTCTGTTGACTAATTTAGTGAAATAATGACAGATCATGGGCAAAGGAACAGTTGAATGTTAAATGTTTAATTAGGAATTGACATCATAGCACTCGGGACACCCCCGTAAGCGCCCCGTCCCCATATTCAGCAGCAAACGAAGAGTTCCAGTTCCGATCGCACCAGTAGCTATTTGATTGTATAATCGTCCCGCCCTTTCCTTGAGTGTTGAGCGTCGGCCAGATACTCCGGTAACTCCTCGCAGTGCCATTCTCCCCAAACTGTATTGATCTTTTTGGGCTCCCGCACTGTTTACTCCCTCTCAGAGGACGCCCACAACGTCTAGCATACAACGTCTTGTCATACATCAGTTCACCACCAGAGGGCTCCCACAACGTCTAGCTTGTCATTCATCAGTTCACCACCAGATCGCTCCCACAACGTCTAGCTTGTCATACATCAGTTCATACCAAGGGGCTCCCACAATGTCTAGCTTGTCATACATCAGTTCATACCAAGGGGCTCCCACAACGTCTAGCTTGTCATACATCAGTTCACCACCAGGGGGCTCCCACAACGTCTAGCTTGTCACACATCAGTTCACTACCAGATCGCTCCCACAACGTCTAGCTTGTCACACATCAGTTCACTACCAGATCGCTCCCACAACGTCTAGCTTGTCACACATCAGTTCACCACCAGATCGCTCCCACAACGTCTGGCTTGTCATACATCAGTTCACTACCAGATCGCTCCCACAACGTCTAGCTTGTCATACATCAGTTCACCACCAGATCGCTCCCACAATGTCTAGCTTGTCACACATCAGTTCACCACCAGATCGCTCCCACAACGTCTAGCTTGTCATACATCAGTTCACTACCAAATGACGTCATTTGGACATCCTCCGCTCTGATCCGGACACCAAGATTATCTTTTAAATGTGCAAATCTTTCCTCCAGGCTTTTTGCCTTTTTGTTTTCTTGCCAGCATTTGGCCGATTTTTATAAATTTTGATACGGAAACCCTGTTCCACAAACTGGTTCTTCTAACTGAATGCGCGTATGAGATTCTTTATAGCATAAACAAAACACCGGTGGCAGCTGGATGGGGAGATAATGGGTCATCTATCCACCGCTGGGGAGTCGCCGTGGCAGAGCGGCTAGACGTTCGCCGCGGATCGGAAGGTCGTGGGTTTGCTTCCTGGGGAGCAGGACGTTTTTAAAAAATGACTTTGGCTCCCGGGTGGACCCAGCATTGAGTGGGTAACTGGTGCATTCCTGGGAAGTAAAGGCCGCCGGCGTGATGCTGACCACATACCCTCTCTTGTTCCATTGGTTTATTAAAGATAAGTCTAGCCCTATATGCACTACATGAGCTGCTAAAAGTATCCATATAATCGAAATCATTTAAGTGTGAAGATTAGGTTCTATCTGGCAGCTGGGAGTTACACTTAGTTCAAGTGGTTGACGCAGAGTCGCAGAATTTCCCAAATTTCACCTCCAATGGGGACAGACTCGTGGTCTCTATGGGGATAGACTTGTGGTCTCTATGGGGACAGACTCGTGGTCTCTATGGAAACAGACCCGTTTGTCTCTAAGGGAACAGACTCGTGTGTCTCTAAGGGAACAGACTCGTGTGTCTCTATGGGGACAGACTTGTGTGTCTCTAGGGAACAGACTCATGGTCTCTATAGGGACAGACTCGTGGTCTCTATGGGGACAGACTCGTGGTCTCTATGGGGACAGACTTGTGGTCTCTATGGGAACAGACTCGTGGTCTCTATGTGAACAGACTCGTGGTCTCTATGGGGACAGACCTGTGGTCTCTATGGGGACAGACTCCTGGTCTCTATGGGAACAGACTCGTGGTCTCTATGGGGACAGACTCGTGATCTCTCTGGGAACAGACCTGTGGTCTCTATGGGGACAGACTCGTGGTCTCTATGGGGACAGACTCGTGGTCTCTATGGGGACAGACTCGTGGTCTCTATGGGGACAGACTCGTGGTCTCTATGGGGACAGACTCGTGGTCTCTATGGGTACAGACTCGTGGTCTCTATGGGGACAGACTCGTGGTCTCTATGGGGACAGACTCGTGGTCTCTGGGAACAGACTCGTGGTCTCTATGGGGACAGACTCGTGGTCTATGGGGACAGACTCGTGGTCTCTATGGGGACAGACTCGTGGTCTATGGGAACAGACTTGTGGTCTCTATGGGAACAGACTCGTGGTCTCTATGGGAACAGACTTGTGGTCTCTATGGGAACAGACTCGTGTCTCTATGGGGACAGACTCGTGTCTCTAGGGGACAGACTCGTGGTCTCTAGGGGACAGACTCGTGTGTCTCTATGGGGACAGACTTGTGTGTCTCTAAGGGAACAGACTCGTGTGTCTCTAAGGGGACAGACTCGTATGTCTCTATGGGGACAGACTCGTGGTCTCTAGGGGACAGACTTGTGGTCTCTATGGGGACAGACTCGTGGTCTCTATGGGGACAGACTCGTGGTCTATGGGAACAGACTCGTGGTCTCTATGGGGACAGACTCGTGTGTCTCTATGGGGACAGACTCGTGTCTCTATGGGGACAGACTCGTGGTCTCTATGGGGACAGACTCGTGGTCTCTATGGGGACAGACTCGTGGTCTCTATGGGGACAGACTTGTGTGTCTCTATGGGGACAGACTCGTGTCTCTAAGGGGACAGAAACTAAAAGATGCTTCAGGTGCAGGCTAAACAAGTAATGAACAACACGGATGGTGAATGTCTGCGAGAGATAGAAAGGACATTACTATGCAATAATAGTAAAAGTAAGTAAGGGACCTTTTCCACACCTTTAGGAGTATAGGGCATAAAGGGCTAGACCTATATTTTGATAGACCAATCGGCACAAGATGGGTGATGTGGTCAGCATCACGCCGGCTACCTTTACTTCCCGGGACTGCACCCGGTACCCACTCAATGCTGGGTCGACCTGGGAGCCAAGATAATTTTTGAAGAAAGTCTGGCTCCGCCAGGGAGCGAACCCACGACCTTCCATTCCGATGCGTGCGTCTAGCAGCTCCGCCACAGCGACCCCCTATGCAATAATAGAGTGTTGAAGATTGTACTAGGCTTTACATACTCGTGCGTGTGTGTATATATACTTGTGTGTATACGTGTGTGTATACGTGTGTAAACGTGTGTCTGTGTATATAAACGTGTGTGTGTGTTTATGTGTGTGTGTGTGTGTTTATGTGTGTGTATGTGTACTTGTGTGTGTGTGCATTTATATATGTGTGTATGGGGGGGGGGGCGCATTGAGTCAGGTTACATGTTTTGAAATGGTATAAACTGAGTGTAATCGGGTTTTCATACTTGTATATGTGTGTGTGTGTCCGGGGGGTAGGGGGGGGGGGGGGCGTGGGGAGTCAGGATACATGTTTTGATATTGTATAAACTGAGTGTAATAGGCTTTACTTGTATGTATATGTGTGTGGGGGAGAGGGGGGGGGGGGTCAAAATGTGTTGCCTACAGTCAGAGAATGCAGTGTTACAGTGTAAATGTAAGACAATATTGTGTATGTGTTTAAACGGATTGCAGAGTTATAACTGAAAGCAAATGTTACATTTATCTTCATAATGTTATTGTCGATTGTTGTCTTTGTGTGTGTGTGTGTGTGTGTGTGTGTGTGTGTGTGTGTGTGTGTGTGTGTGTCTGCGCGCGCCCGTGCGTTTGATTATATTTGTCCACATTCTTCTGTTTAGTCTTCTGTCAAAATTCCCAATATACAGATGTTCCTCCATTACATGTTTTACATGTTTTTGAACTGTCAATGATATGTTCTGATCTTCGTCTGACCCCCCCCCCCTTTTCCCCTCCCCCTACCCCATTTCCTCCTCAATAATTCCAGTTCTCAATAGGTGTGCCTGTTTTCCCTTCTCACTTGGTCCCCACTGAATGTCGGCTGGATACTTTTGTTACTGGACATCAGTTCTTTCATGTGTTAATTTCTTCGCCGACAGCGCAGCTCTGTGGCTTTCTCATAACTGATCGGCTCACTGTTTGTGTAATTTACACACACTCACACACACACACACACACACACACACACACACACGATTAGCTTTATATAGCTCCAGATAACTCTCTTTGTTATCCCTGATGACACAGATAGATTGCTTAGAAGATTCTCCACTCTATAAAATACAGTCTATTCTGGTATGGACAATTGACAAAATATCAGTTAATTTGTACCAATCTAGTTTTGTGTCTGGAAACAGAAAACAGTTAAACAAATGTGGGTGTGGAGATATCACATGTAATTCCCACTTCTCAGTCATTGCCTAATTTCGACAGATTTTTACAATTAAATAGAACAAAGACAATCTACCACAGAGCAGTGCACATTACCTGTCACGTCAATTTGTCACAGAAACCAACACGTTTGTTTATTAGCGACGCAATTTGAAATAAACAGAACAGTTATGAATAGCGGCAACTGTCGACAACCTGGCAAAGTACAGTTGGGTACAACCATGACGTCATCACGTTCACACTGTTGTCCAGTGAATTGGTATAACGAACAAGGTCAGATGAGAATGTGGCTAATGACATGAATATAGAACATGCTAAAAGGGACAGTGAAAAAAAAAAGACTCTCGGTGTTAGAAATAATTAGGATTATATTCTAGAAGGTTCCAGAATGAGCAAACAAGAAACAAACAGCATTCATGACATCACAGACCTTGGGTAAAACTATAGCCAGACAATGGCACTAAACACATTAGTCTCTGGATCGCTTAGTCTGTCTCAATGCCTGGGGAGGTTGGGGGGGGGGGGGGGTTATCGTGTACAGTGCCGATAAGCAAGGGCTTTCATAATTCACCATTTAACATGATCGCCAGATTTTCGGATTTGGGAAATGAAAAGGCGGACAGCCCGGCTGCTCGGTACTGCTCAGTGGGATACTGATGCACGAAAATGCAAACGTGGTCAAAGCCTTATAGGGCTCGTGTACAATTTTCTGTTGTATGGGTTCACTTGCTTCAGATGTTATAACTGTTCTAAGGCTGTTGAATGGGTTTATTTGCTTCAAATGTTATAACTGTTCTAAGACTGTTGTATGGGTTCACTTGCTTCAGATGTTATAACTGTTCTAAGACTGTTGTATGGGTTCACTTGCTTCAGATGTTATAACTGTTCTAAGACTGTTGTATAGGGTTCACTTGCTTCAGAATGTTTACGCCTAGGTAGACTTCTCATTGGGATACTTTTTTCTTGTTAGTGTGTGTGTTTGTGCGTGTCTGTGTGCGTGTATCTGTGTGTGTTTGTGTCTGTGTGTGTTTATGCATATGTGAGTGTGTCCGTGTGTGTGAATGTGCATGTGTGTGTGTATGCGGGTTTGTGTGTTTGTCGCATGTGTGTATCTGTGTGTGTGATTGGGTCTGTGCGCGTATGTCTGTTTGTGTGTGTGTGTCCTCATTTGTTTCTATAGGTGTATCAGTGTGTGCATGTATATATCTGTATGTGTGTCGAATGTGCGTGTCTGTGTGGGTAGGTAGGTATGTATGTTGGTGAATGAAGGGAGGGGGAGGTGTGTTTATGTGTGTGTGAAGGTGTGTGTGTGTGATTAAGTTAGTGGGTGAGTGTGTGTGTGTATGTGTGTGTGTGCGGGCGCTAGTGTGTGCATGCATTTTACCACCCATGCTTTTGTGTGTGTTTTATTTACATATATTTACAATATGCATATTATCATATGAATATAACATGCTTATTGATAAAATAGAGCTGCAGTGTGAAAGTCTGATGTTTGGAAGCGCCGAATGCAAGACGGGCCTGCGTGCCCAATTTGTGACCCTTTGAAAATAAAGTTCGTTCGTTCGTTCGTTTAGTGATGACGTTAGTTCTGTTTTCTTAGAATATAACTTTAGGTCTTTTAAATCAGGGACAAATTCAAGCTCGACTGAGACATAACAACCTGGCAGTGAACGTCATAAACAATGCTTCTCATTCTATGTAGACGACGAGACGGACTGAGACTCTATGGTGACTGTAGCACCCAGCGCGAGATCCCTTATTTCTGCGTAGATTACTACAAACAGAACGGGGCACTTGTCTTTACCGGTGTCTCAAAGTTTGTCTTGTAGAATCGCTCTTCTGGGTTCGACTTTTCCTCCTGACTTGTAAAACACAGACAGTCTTAGGAAACATGCTGTGGCGTTTGGTTTAGTGCTACCTGTATGAAATACTGCTTTGTGACATATTGATTGAGTAGTTCCTCTGTGAAATACTGTTCTCTGACATATTGACTGAGTGGTTCCTCTTTGAAATACTATTCTTTGACATATTGACTGAGTTGTTCCTCTGTGAAATACTGTTCTGTGACATATTGACTGAGTGGTTCCTCTGTGAAATACTGTTCTGTGACATATTGATTGAGTGGTTCCTCTGTTAAATACTGTTCTGTGACACTGATTGAGTGGTTCCTCTGTGAAATACTGTTCTGTGACATATTGATTGAGTTGTAACTGTATGAAATACAATTCTGTGACATTTGATTGAGTGCTTCCTCTGTGAAATACTGTTCTGTGACATATTGACTGAGTGGTTCCTCTGTAAAATACTGTTCTGTGACATATTGATTAAGTGGTTCCTCTGTGAAATACTGTTCTGTGACATATTGATTGAGTGGTTCTTCTGTGAAATACTGTTTTGTGACACTGATTGAGTGGTTCCTCTGTGAAATACTGTTCTGTGACATATTGATTGAGTGGTTCCTCTGTAAAATACTGTTCTGTGACATATTGATTGAGTGGTTCCTCTGTGAAATACTGTTCTGTGACATATTGATTGAGTGGTTCTTCTGTGAAATACTGTTCTGTGACACTGATTGAGTGGTTCCTCTGTGAAATACTGTTCTGTGACACATTGATTGAGTGGTACCTGTATGAAATACTATTCTGTGACATATTGATTGAGTGGTTCCTCTGTGAAATACGGTTCTGTGACATTGATTGAGTGGTTCTTCTGTTAAATACTGTTCTGTGACATACTGACTTAGTGGTTCCTCTGTGAAATACTGTTCTGTGACATATTGATTGAGTGGTTCCTCTGTAAAATACTGTTCTGTGACATTGATTGAGTGGTTCCTCTGTGAAATACTGTTCTGTGACATTGACTAAGTTGTTCCTCTGTGAAATACTGTTCTGTGACATATTGATCGAGTGGTTCCTCTGTGAAATACTGTTCCGTAACACGCTAGTTTGAGTGGCGCCTCTGTGTGGAGTACGTTGGAGTGATTTTATTATGAATGTGTTGTCCTTTAGCCCTGTAGAGAACAGGTCGTTGGAATATGTTGTCCTTTAGCCCTGTAGAGAACAGGTCGTTGGAATATGTTGTCCTTTAGCCCTGTAGAGAACAGGTCGTTGGAATATGTTGTCCTTTAGTCCTGTAGAGAACAGGTCGTTGGGATATGTTGTCCTTTAGCCCTGTAGAGAACAGGTCGTTGCGATATGTTGTCCTTTAGCCCTGTAGAGAACAGGTCGTTGGGATGTGTTGTCCTTTAGCCCTGTAGAGAACAGGTCGTTGGAATATGTTGTCCTTTAGCCCTGTAGAGAACAGGTCGTTGGAATATGATGTCCTTTAGCCCTGTAGAGAACAGGTCGTTGGGATATGTTGTCCTTTAGCCCTGTAGAGAACAGGTCGTTGGGATATGTTGTCCTTTAGCCCTGTAGAGAACAGGTCGTTGGGATGTGTTGTCCTTTAGCCCTGTAGAGAACAGGTCGTTGAAATATGTTGTCCTTTAGCCCTGTAGAGAACAGGTCGTTGGAATATGATGTCCTTTAGCCCTGTAGAGAACAGGTCGTTGAAATATGTTGTCCTTAAACCCTGTAGAGAACAGGTCGTTGGAATATGTTGTCCTTTAGCCCTGTAGAGAACAGGTCGTTGGGATATGTTGTCCTTTAGCCTTGTAGAGAACAGGTCGTTGGGATATGTTGTCCTTTAGCTCTGTAGAGAACAGGTCGTTGGAATATGTTGTCCTTTAGCCCTGTAGATAACAGGTCGTTGGAATATGTTGTCCTTTAGCCCTGTAGAGAACAGGTCGTTGGAATATGTTGTCCTTTAGCCCTGTAGAGAACAGGTCGTTGGAATATGTTGTCCTTTAGCTCTGTAGAGAACAGGTCGTTGGAATATGTTGTCCTTTAGCCCTGTAGAGAACAGGTCGTTGGAATATGTTGTACTTTAGCCCTGTAGAGAACAGGTCGTTGGAATATGTTGTCCTTTAGCCCTGAAGAGAACAGGTCGTTGTAATATGTTGTCCTTTAGCCCTGTAGAGAACAGGTCGTTGGAATATGTTGTCCTTTAGCCCTGTAGAGAACAGGTCGTTGGAATATGTTGTCCTTTAGCCCTGCAGAGAACAGGTCGTTGGAATATGTTGTCCTTTGGCCCTGTAGAGAACAGGTCGTTGGAAATCAAACACTGCATAGCTGAGGCTGTGTCTAGCACTAGATTGATGGAGTCGGATTATAAATAGACATTAGTTTATCGTTTATTCGGTCTGCTGATTTACTTATCTTTTAATTACGGCTTTAAAACATGTAGTGTTCATGCTACTTGTTACCAGATCGCTATACAAATGTGCGCGCGAGCGTATATGAGCGCACACACATACACATGCACACACACACACAGACAAGAACGACAGGAAAATCATATTAGAAAGGGGGTGAGGAGGAGAAAAGGAGTGAGGTGATAGAGGACGGAGAGTGGACAATAGTTAGAAAAAGAGGATGAAACAAAATAGAGAAAAAAAAAAAAAAAAGACAGAAAGATACAAGGACGGAAAATGGAAGGGTGGGTAGGATGGCAGGCAGACATACAGATCCAATGAACAAACACATTTTTTAAAGGGTAGAGAACTCTGCACGCTGGCCCGTCTAACATTCTGCCCTCCCAGTCCGGTCTTGGCACACAGTAGTTATTCATACGTACTTCATTTCCTAGTCAATATTTTTAAAGAAATATTCACAACATCAAAGTTCTAATTATAAAAGCCGGAATGTTCTGTAATCATACTTATATTACCTAATTTTCTAAAAGTATAGTAATAAATCTAATCCAAAAATGTTATCAGTCCAGTAGGTGGCGTGATAGAAACATCATCGACAACAGTTACATATTAGTTACTTATTCCAATATTGTTATTAGTCAGTAGGTGGCGTGATAGAAACATCATCGACAACAGTTACATATTAGTATCAGACACTGGAATACGTTTGACTGGCACTTTCGTTTGTTAACAAAAATAACTTTCAATAACAAAAACAAAAGTAAACACAATTAGTGTAATTACAAGACATGCTTAACGCACTACAATCTTCTTTGGGTGTATACAGTCTGTAGTTAGATAATATGAATAGTTTCTGATTGTATGTATAGGAGTTAGTTGTAATTTTTATTTCCTGTGGAAGAAAAATCCACAACTGAACAGGAGACTACGCTACGAATATTTTATATAGTTCTGTTCAAGGTTTAGAAATATGTAGTATGTTAATTAAGGCGTTTACTTAACCTTTAGTTATTTTTAAATTACAATCAAATGTAACATTGAGAATTTTTCTAATCACATTTTCTGAATAATTGTAATTTTATTGAATAGCAGGCGTTCCTAGAGCGATAAGAGCATAAGAACTTTACATAGCTTGCAACAGTCTGATTACTACCTATTAAGCACACAGCCCTTCTTTGGAGTGCTATCTGTCGTTTGAAAACCAAATATGCACAAGTATCCCATATTATCGCCCAATAGTCTGTGTAGGTGTGAATGTGAGAAGTATAGAATAGTTTCCTAGTGTTTTCATCTATAAAGTTTGCAATTTTTTGCTATCTTGTGTATGTATTTTTTTTTTTTTTTTTGCTGTGTGACGAGCTGGTCTGGACAGCTGTTTCTTCCCTTTTAAGTATTGCTTTGTATTAGCAATATTTTAAATTTTCTTACCTTTTTCTTATTGCTTCATTATAGCAATATTATAATTAGGAAGTTTAAAGGCGAATGGGTAGTGCAAGGGGTAACTCAAGAGTTACTTCCCCCTTTCTAGGACTTTCTACTTTCATTTTCATACCAGGCACGATTGGGAGAGGCAAGTCTGCTCTCCTCAATTGACTTAGTTCAGTCTAAAATTAATAGTCAATTCTTTAGTCTCGTTGTCTGTGTTTGAATTCCCTACCAGGGGTAAGTGAAAAGAATTAGTTTAATTTGACTTATTGCTGCTTATTCCTCTGAATTAATTTCACAGGTTAAACTCTATGAAATATGATTCCCACATGGCTTAGAAAAAAAATCCTTGTGAATTCCCTGATCCTAACGTTTATAATCTAGTATATACATGTATGCAAACATATGATCTATTTGATGATTGAAATAATGTTTATTTGATACTAAAAACGTGTATTGGTATTTTTAATTATTATAATTATATTAATTTAGAATTTATGCCCTAATGTGAAATCTCGGCCGGTTCCGGTTTCGAGCATGGTGAGACAATTATAAAAGGAATGAAGTGTATATTCATTATACCTAATTCTTACTAAGTTAATTTTACCTCATGGTGATATTAGCTTGATAGATCACTGTCTTGCTTTAATTTAGATTTATTCCAGATAATTCTGAGACTGGTATAAGAGCTTGAAAAGTGAATAACATAGTGGGGCTAAATTAAATATTTTTGCACTGTCGGAGAAGAAGAAGAGAGATGTATGGCCCATGCTTGTAATTATTATTGTTGTATATATATTTCCCCATTACCAGGAATATATTTCAGTAACACAGCAGGTGGCCTTACACTTTTAATAATTGTATTTCACCCCTCACAACTTCTAAACTCTGCTGACTAAGATTTTATCATTCATGTGGATTTAGATTTAAACTGGAGTGAGTGTTGTATATTTTATGGTAATACTGTGACAGATGGAAAACCCATTGTCATCTATGGTTGTATTTTGACATCTATCCCAGCACCCAATTATATTGATGGAGATATGTCAATACCATTTATTTTTAAACTGTGCAAAGCACTTGTTATGAGTTTCTGGTCCATGTAAACTCACCCCCTGATTCTCATTCGTTGTGATGTGAACCAATGTGGTTGAAATGAGAATATTGTGAAATGTGACTGTGTGTGTAAGCATGTTAACCCCTCACTATTGTAAAGACATCAAAACAATTTACACTGATGAATGTTCTTTCTTATTGTGTGATGTAAACTATTGGACTAGAGAGTATTCACGAAACTGATGTTTCCTAAATATTTCCCCATCAGGATTATTGACCATATTCTGTAAACATTCCCATTCCGTACCAGTAGAATGTGAACCTCTGTTACTATCCTACTCCATATACATGTGTGTAGTGTAACATTATATGAGAACTGGAGGCACTGTTGTCTCCAGTGAGAACTTTCTAAACTGTGTTTATGGGAACTGTTCTATTGTTCCAGATGGTAGTTCCATAAGTAAATCCCAGCGTAGCTGCAGATGCCTGATTGTCTGGACTGGAAGATTCGGCCTGTCTGATGTGTCTCCGATGCTTAGCTAGAAGTTGACCAAAGAAACCTGAGCTACAGCTAAGTGGGAACATCTGTTACTATCCCAATCCATAATTTTATCCACAGCCATTTGGTTATTATTTGAATTTTCCAAATAAATGTTATACTTTTAATGTTTCTTCCAGTGTTATAGAGTTATTTTAACTGTAATCATTTGTGTCAGTGAACTTTAATACATTTAAATATACAATTTAATAACAGTAGGGAATCAAACGTGGGCAAACCCCGAATCCTCTCCTTTAATAGAATTTCTAAGGATGTTCAATGTTTGTGATTCCCTCTGTAGATTGTACATAGTGCATTCGCTAGTGTAAAGCCAATTTACCCGCCACAGGCTGTTTGCTCAACGGGTGTTTGCACGTGAGAATTAAAGGTAATATTTCCATCAATGATCAGGCCAACAGCTTTTGCTTAGTTACAGATAGAAAGATGGATAGAAAAACAGACAGATAGAAAGACAGACAGTAGGCAGGCAGGAAGATAGATAGATAGATAGATAGATAGATAGATAGATAGATAGATAGATAGATAGATAGATAGATAGATAGATAGATAGATAGATAGATAGATAGATAGATAGATAGATAGATAGATAGATAGATAGATAGATAGATAGATAGATAGATAGATAGATAGATAGATAGATAGATAGATAGATAGATAGATAGATAGATAGATAGATAGATAGATAGATAGATAGATAGATAGATAGATAGATAGATAGATAGATAGATAGATAGATAGATAGATAGATAGATAGATAGATAGATAGATAGATAGATAGATAGATAGATAGATAGATAGATAGATAGATAGATAGATAGATAGATAGATAGATAGATAGATAGATAGATAGATAGATAGATAGATAGATAGATAGATAGATAGATAGATAGATAGATAGATAGATAGATAGATAGATAGATAGATAGATAGATAGATAGATAGATAGATAGATAGATAGATAGATAGATAGATAGATAGATAGATAGATAGATAGATAGATAGATAGATAGATAGATAGATAGATAGATAGATAGATAGATAAAAAGACAGACAGAAAGATAGATAGATTAGATAGATAGATTAGATAGATAGATAGATAGATAGATAGATAGATAGATAGATAGATAGATAGATAGATAGATAGATAGATAGATAGATAGATAGATAGATAGATAGATAGATAGATAGATAGATAGATAGATAGATAGATAGATAGATAGATAGATAGATAGATAGATAGATAGATAGATAGATAGATAGATAGATAGATAGATAGATAGATAGATAGATAGATAGATAGATAGATAGATAGATAGATAGATAGATAGATAGATAGATAGATAGATAGATAGATAGATAGATAGATAGATAGATAGATAGATAGATAGATAGATAGATAGATAGATAGATAGATAGATAGATAGATAGATAGATAGATAGATAGATAGATAGATAGATAGATAGATAGATAGATAGATAGATAGATAGATAGATAGATAGATAGATAGATAGATAGATAGATAGATAGATAGATAGATAGACAGACAGACAGACAGAAAGATAGATAGATAGATAGATAGATAGATAGATAGATAGATAGATAGATAGATAGATAGATAGATAGATAGATAGATAGATAGATAGATAGATAGATAGATAGATAGATAGATAGATAGATAGATAGATAGATAGATAGATAGATAGATAGATAGATAGATAGATAGATAAAAAGACAGACAGAAAAATAGATAGATAGATAGATAGATAGATAGATAGATAGATAGATAGATAGATAGATAGATAGATAGATAGATAGATAGATAGATAGATAGATAGATAGATAGATAGATAGATAGATAGATAGATAGAACTTTTTTTAAAGGGTAACACATTGGGCACGCAGGCCCGTCTTACATTCGGCCCTTCCAGTCAACCATCTTTCGCACAGCAGTTGTATTTTACTAATAAAGCATGTTATGATCATATGATGATATGAATATTATGAATATTATAAAAGAACACAAAAGCATGAGTTGTAAAGTGCATGCAAAATCCCGCGAGTGCATACATACACCCACATACACACGCTCACCTTCTCACTTACACACACATACATGCATACATTACATACATACAGGCATACATAAATACACACATACATACAAACATGCATACAGGCATACACACATACATACAGGCATACATACATACACACAAACATACATACATAGATACAAACATACAGGCAGACATGCATACATACATACATATATACATACATAGATACAAACATACATACATACATACATACATACATACATACATACATACATACATACATACATACATACATACATACATACATACATACATACATACATACATACATACATACATACATACATACATACATACATACATACATACATACATACAT
This sequence comes from Candidula unifasciata, assembly GCA_905116865.2. Classification (NCBI taxonomy): domain Eukaryota; kingdom Metazoa; phylum Mollusca; class Gastropoda; order Stylommatophora; family Geomitridae; genus Candidula; species Candidula unifasciata. Next base: position 167,613 of record CAJHNH020000714.1, on the reverse strand, counting down.
ACATACATACATACATACATACATACATACATACATACATACATACATACATACATACATACATACATACATACATACATACATACATACATACATACATACATACATACATACATACATACATACATACATACATACATACATACATACATACATACATACATACATACATACATACATACATACATACATACATACATACATACATACATACATACATACATACATACATACATACATACATACATACATACATACATACATACATACATACATACAGACATACGTAATACAGACATACACACATACAAACATACAGTCATAATACAGTCATGCATGGAGACACACACATGCACACACGGACACTCCCCCAGAGACACACACACACTTACTTAGACATAAATACAGACACAAACACAGACACTTACATATAAACACACACAGGGAAACAGACAGCACACATATTTATATTCGTGCTCACACACTGACACACATACACATACGCAGACAAACATGCAGACACATACATACAGCCACATAGACACACACGCAGTCAAACACACACACACACACAAATACAGACAAACAGGCAGACAAACACATACTGACACCCACACAGACAAACACGCAGAAATGCATACACAAACAAACACATAGAAATACACACGCAGACACATATATTCAGCACGCACAGACATACTCTGACATGCAGACACATACACACAACAAAGGGACACACATAATACACACAGAGAAACACACATAGACATGCACAGACAGACACATGCTGACACATACAGAGATAGATAGATAGATAGATAGATAGATAGATAGATAGATAGATAGATAGATAGATAGATAGATAGATAGATAAATAGATAGATAGATAGATAGATAGATAGATAGATAGATAGATAGATAGATAGATAGATAGATAGATAGATAGATAGATAGATAGATAGATAGATAGATAGATAGATAGATAGATAGATAGATAGATAGATAGATAGATAGATAGATAGATAGATAGATAGATAGATAGATAGATAGATAGATAGATAGATAGATAGATAGATAGATAGATAGATAGATAGATAGATAGATAGATAGATAGATAGATAGGCAGGCAGGCAGGCAGGCAGGCAGGCAGGCAGGCAGGCAGGCAGGCAGGCAGGCAGGCAGGCAGGCAGGCAGGCAGGCAGGCAGATAGATAGATAGATAGATAGATAGATAGATAGATAGATAGATAGATAGATAGATAGATAGATAGATAGATAGATAGATAGATAGATAGATAGATAGATAGATAGATAGATAGATAGATAGATAGATAGATAGATAGATAGATAGATAGATAGATAGATAGATAGATAGATAGATAGATAGATAGATAGATAGATAGATAGATAGATAGATAGATAGATAGATAGATAGATAGATAGATAGATAGATAGATAGATAGATAGATAGATAGATAGATAGATAGATAGATAGATAGATAGATAGATAGATAGATAGATAGATAGATAGATAGATAGATAGATAGATAGATAGATAGATAGATAGATAGATAGATAGATAGATAGATAGATAGATAGATAGATAGATAGATAGATAGATAGATAGATAGATAGATAGATAGATAGATAGATAGATAGATAGATAGATAGATAGATAGATAGATAGATAGATAGATAGATAGATAGATGGTCTTAGCAATCTTGACATTTCCGTTCTAGAACCATCACTTGAGATGTTTGCAAATGAATAACCCAGTTATAGAAATAGCATCTGATGTAATTGTTGAAGTGACAAATTAAAGAGAGATAGCCTTGACGCACTCGCTTTCTGGAAGTTCTGGAAGACTTCTAGAAGGCCAGTTTTCAATTAAATTAGATTATTTAAGTGCAGATTATCTAATGAAATCGAGGAGCAATTATTGAATCTCACTTGAGAATCTACGCAATAAGCATGATGAGTCGTACTAGAATATTCTAGCAACAGTTTAGTTAGTAGAAAAAACCGTTCATACATGCCAGCGACTAAGTATAAATAGGGGGCTAAGAAACCACTTGAGCATTCTTCAGTCAACGCGACTAAAAAGAGGAAAGACTAGCAACTTGGACCTTCACATTTTAGGAAGAACCTTCAGTTGTTGAGATGCCAGATCAACACTGGAGAAGAAGAACGGTCACATGGAGATACAAAGACAATCACTAGAGAGGAGACATGAAACAAGATATCTAGCTACAGAAACAAAATTGAAGATACATGGATCTAAGGTCAACAGAGACACATTTGGTAGAAGCATTACTAAGATGTTGGAGTAGAGAGTACCAAACAGCACTAGAAGCCAGGTGGCAGTTACAGACACTACAACCAATTAACAAAGTAACTAGAGATGAAGAACACAGCGCATCCTCAAGAGTATATACCCAGATAGCGAGAACAGCGACCATTCAGTATGTTGTTGACGTTTTTTGTGATATTACTGAGTTAGAGATACAGTATATAAAAGAATAGAAATGCTATTATACAAGTATCAGTGACATGAAAAACATGCAGCAAGCACAAGAGGCCATAATCATCGTCATCACCACTATCGAAACGACCACCTTTCTCCACATCCATAGACTTCAATTTTCCTCAGTCGACTCCATTTGTAGCAAACAAAAAGACAAATATAAGTGTGACATCAACATACTTTCCCCAATTGACTCCATCTGTAGCAAATAAAAGACGAATATGGGTGTGACATCAACGTACTTTCCTCAGTTGATTCCATCTGAAATAAACAAAAGACGAATATGGGTGTGACATCAACATACTTTCCTCAGTTGATTCCATCTGTAGTAAACAAAAGACGAATATGGGTGTTACATAAACATACTTTCCTCAATTGACTCCATCTGTAGCAAACAAAAGACGAATATGGGTGTGACATCAACATACAAGGAAAAAACAGCTGAGCTTTATCATCAAGAGGCGACAGGCTCAATCCTTGATATGTTACACATAGCTTTCCATGTTTCTCTTGCCTAGGGATGTGTCCTAATGCTTCTGCTGCTTCATTCTGCATCTCTCGTTTAACGACATGGAGTTGACAACCATTACCTATAGCCAGTCCAGGGACAGAGTCCTCAAGTCTCACGAGCATCGCTGTATGTTCACCTTGGGGAGGCAAACACTTAGATTAATGAACTGTCAGCACGGGTTCAGCTAACATTCTCGAGGTACTGCCCTTGGCATTGTTAGGTTATTTTGTCTTGGGCCGCAGGTGACTCGTCATTACACTGGCAAGACATATGTGTATTTGTGTGGGTTTATTTCATTTATATGTGTGCTAATGAATGCTCTGTGGCCACAACGTTCAATTTAGTTTGTGTTCGTTATATTCTGAAGCTCGCTATTTTTCCATGGTTTTTTTATAGTTCACTGTATATCATTGATTTTACCTGCGTGGTGTGTCACCCACACATATATTTTTAAAAATATTATTCAATTCATGTTCTTTCTTTCTTTATCGCTCGCGCTTTCACCTAGCCGCCTGTGTCTCTTTTACTACCACGTTCAGTCGGCACACCGAGTGCTTTCTGAACTTGTCACCTATCAGTGACCTATATAGAGTCTCTATCATTTTCCACCTACTCATCTCCACATTCTCTATATCTCCCACTCAGCCTAGTCAGTTATTTCACCAACTAAAGTTTTGCTTTAGTATTCTACCATCAATAACATCATGTAGCAGGTCCTTTGCAAGACGTCGCTCTTATCACGGTGTGCCTGAAAGAAACTCGGTCTCTCGCCAGTTCACCTGCCTCATGCATTTTTATACTCAAGAAGTCACTTATATCCTGTGCCCATCTTCGTGTCGGTCGGCCCCTGCCCCTCCTTCCTAGTACCATGCCTTCTGCTATATTTTTTTCCAATCCGTCCTGGCGCTTGCTATGACCAAAATATTTCAGCTTCCGAGACAGGATGCTGTTTATTAGCCAATCTTCCTTGATTTTCAGATTTTTTAAGATGTCAGTATTTCTCCTCTTCTTTGTCTTAGATATTCTGAGAATCTTTCTATGGCATTTCAGCTCAAAAGCTCATATTCCCTTTCTGAAGGACTAGTTAGCAGGACATAGTTTAAGGACTATGCTACAACGTTATAATAAACTATCTAGCATTTGTCATTTACAAAAGCAACCAGACTACGTGCTATCTTATCATCATCATCAGGTGCCTTGCCGACTGACGTGGGCGATCATGCCTCTCCATAATCTGCGATCTCCTGCATCATGTATCAGTTCGTATGCCGACACACCTCCATGCCATGCAACAAGACTGTCAAGCATCTTCTCTCGTTGTCTTCCTCTATCTCTCCTTCCACAGATTTTTCCAGTGGTCACAACATGTTCTATTTTCCCTCTTCTCATAACATGGCCGAAAAATGATGACTGTCTCCTTCTGATGTCTGTGATAAGTTGTCTTCGGGCTCCCGCCTCTTTCAAAACCTCTTAGTTGCTCTTTTTGGCTGTCCAAGGTATTCTAAGCATTCTTCTGTAAAACCACATCTCTGAGGCCTCTAGAAATTGTTTGGCCTGTCTACCGATTGTCCAGGATTCACAGCCATATGCTAAAACTGGATGTATGTAGCAAGCAAGAATTCTTTTTCTATCTCTCAATAACAAGGATATATTGCACAAGAGGTTTTTAATTTTATAAAATGCAGTTTTTGCCTGTCCTATTCTGTTTCTTATCTGAGTTATGCATCTGATGTTATCCATGTGCCCAGATACTTAAATTTCTGTACCTGTCCTAAAATAACACCATCAACTTTTATTACACACTTAGGAATAATTCGTTTCTTTGATACCACCATTACTTCTGTCATCCCATTATTCAAACTGAGGCCCATTCTTCCACTTTCTAACACCACAATGTCTATCATTTCCTTAGTTCTTTCTGACTTGTTGCTAACAAGACTGTGTCATCAGCATAACGTAAATTGTTTATATTGTGCCCAGCAACCACAATTCCGGGCATACCAAATAAAGATCTCATTATATATTCACTGTATATTGAAAACAAATCAGGTGACAGTACACATCCTTGTCGTACGTCCTCTTTATGTTTTGAAATGTACCTAAACAGTTGTTAATTCTTATAGCTGCTGTTTGCTGCCAATACATATTCTTCATTATTCGTAGATCTTTCCCATCAATGTTTAATTTTTCTAATAGTTTGATTACTTCTTCATGCTTCACACAGTCAAATGCTTTTGTATAGCCTATGAAGCATATGTACAAATCAGTCTTTACTTCTATAGTTCTTTCTGACAATGTCCTTAGGATGTATATGGCATTGTTTGTACCTTTTCCTTCTAAAATTCCACATTGTTCATCGCTGATTTCTGGGTTAATTTTGTTTCTTATTCATCTCATAATTATTCTCAGTAAAATCTCAGTCATGTGACTCATAAGACTTATTGTGCAATGGTATTCACACTTTATAGTGCCTGGTTTCTTAGGCAGAGCTATAAATATGGATTTTAAAACGTCATTTGGAATATACCCACTATTATAAATATCTTTTAAAAGTTTAATTATTATTTCAATTCCAAAATCTCTCAGTGCTTCGATTTCTTCCAGTGAGATATTGTCTGGCCCGGGTGCTCTTCCTTTCTTCATATGATGTATTGCATCCTCAACTTCTGCAGTCATAATTGGTGGACCATCATTGTTGGTCTGCGTTCTACATCTGGTCTATTATAATCCTACAATTCCCCTATATACTCTGTCCATCTGTTAATTATATTACTATGTCCCATTAATAAGTCACCATCTTTTGATTTCAAACATCCAGTGATGTTACGTGTTATCTTTCCTGTTAACATATTTATCTGTTGGTACATGGCATGTGAGTCTTTCCTGTGATTTTCCCCAATCTCTGTACACATTTGATTCAGCCAGGCTTCTTAAGCCACTGTGCATTTGTTCACTATTTTTTCTGTGTGTTCTAGACTTTTCTTCTTTATCATTCTTTTTCTTCCTTCTTTCATCCATCAACTGCAGAATTTCGGTTGACATCCATTTCTTTTTTTGCAACTCTATGGGTTGGTGGGATTGTCTCTTTAGATATCTGCTAAATTGACTCACGCAACATATCCCACTGTTCATCAATAGTCTGTATAATTTCCATTGCATTATACCGGTTTTGTACAGTGACATTGTACTGGTTCTTAATTTCTTTATCCGTTCTAAGAATTCCTAAATTTAACTTGATGCTCTGTTGTGTTTTTCTAATGTTCTTTAGTTTTATTCTAATTTTTCCTACAACTGGAACATGGTCACTAAAGAAGTCTGCTCCTTGTCTAGTTTTTGATCCAACTAAGCTGCTCCTGAATCTTCTTGATATCAAAATATAATCAGTCTGACTGCGGACATTATCACCAGGACTTTTCCAAGTCCACAATCTTCGAGGATGGTGTTTAAACCAGGTGTTACCTATTATCATGCTGAGCGACTCAGCCCATGCTATTATTCTGTCACCTCTCACATTCTTTTCTCCTAGGCCATAGCCACCCGTTATTCCGTACACTTGTGCACTTCCTATTTTCGCGTTGAAATCTCCAAGTACCATTGTTACTTCACAATTTTTGCATTGATCAACAGCCATGTCTAACTCGTCATAAAATGCGTCAATATCTTCCTCTGAACTATCTGCTGTTAGGGCATAAATCGGTATTAAGCTGATGTCAAGCGGTCTGCCGCGAAGTTTTACTAATAGTACTCCATCTGATATTGTCCAAAATCCTTTCCCAGTTTTTGAGTTCTTTGGATCCAAAATAATACCAACTCCTTAACTATATTCCTTCCTATACGAGTAAATAATTCTGTACTGATCTGAATACTTTTCCCATGCTCCTGGCCATCGCATTTTACTAATTCCTAATATGTTGATGTTCATTCTCTTCATTTCCATCTTGATGTTATCAAACTTTCCGTTTTGTACGAGTGTTCTGACATTCCATGTACCAATGTTCATGATGTTTCGACCATTTACTTTTTCTACAGTAGCTGGATGACGGTCGGGTATCACCCGTAGAACATGATGCTCCCTACCGGACGAGGTGATTCCACTGGAATCCCCATTCACGTCGTAATCTGAATTCCGATTATTTTTAGGCATGATTTTCTTGGGATAGTACAGCGGTTGTTTCCCCTTGCCTTCCGCCGGTTTGTATATGGTTTGACTCCAATAGCCTTTGTCTAAAGAGACTTATCCTGCAAGGCAGCAGGGGAGAGAAGGTATGGCGCCTCTTACCCGCCGATGGCCATGTCGTAGAGTTTTGAGGTATTTTATAGAGTTAGCTGTCCCACCAACTAACTCGCCTTCTCTCAACGACCATCACCTGTTTTGGTCCACGGCCACTTATTCAATATATTCGTGGCTAACCTCTATATCTAGTGGCATTTCCACCATCTGCCACCTGGTGGATGCGCCTAGTAGTAGGACAGGCTCCTACCCCAGGGTCCTATCGTAACGTTCTTAAAAACTGCTTAAAATGCAAAGTTTTCCAACGTGTTTTCACTACTAGTTTCATCCCTCTGTGCGGGCCCTCAATGTTTGCATTTAACGCTAGTCTCAGATTGAGGTGCGATGTGCCACTCTGCGCATGCGCTGAATTGTTGACAATCATGTGCAGCAGTTGTCCGAACTCACATAACCGAATATACGTTTATTTAAGCTAACTTTGTAAATTACTTCCTTTATTATGTCATACGGTGTATAATCAACAGCACAAACCAACAGTTATATCGATGTCACTCTACTGCCAATGACAATAAATTGACGGAACTTGTCCCATCACTCCTACTTTCTCCTTATGGTTCCTTCCTTTTGTCCGTAGGCGTTGACAACCGGGTAGTCTGTATACCTCTGAACTTCCCTCAGTTTACATCCGAGATATCGGTCCTGAGTAAGGGTATCCGTTTCGGGCCATTATGTTCTTCTAGCGACCAATACGTCCTCCTTCAGGACGTTCACCACTTTAATGGCAGGCTCAAGATGCAGTATGAACATATCATTCGACCTGAAAGAGTCAATGCGCTTGTGATCACTGACTCTGGTGTCCAAAACCTGGTAAATCAAGAGCTTTGGATCTACGCGCTGAGAAAATTATTGAGATTATTAAACTGAAATGTAAACGTCTCACGCACTCTAACCTATGACCTAAAGATCTTCAGGCAGTCACGTGATTGAAACATTGTGATGATATTGTCATTAAGCCTGCCGACAATATAACAACCGTAGTCGTCTAGAGAAAAGATTTATATGAGCACAAGGGGGGGGGGGGGGGGGGGCACTGAGTGACACATCCGGGATAACACAGTGAAACGCAACAAAACAGTTAAAAACACTATCACAGTTTTCTTCAAGGAAGATTTTTCACCTGGCCGGGCCCAGCCCTATATTTGTCGAGGACAGTTGTCCGAAATAGCCCGTTTTCTTTATTTGCTTTCCGAGATACATACATCTGACAACCCAGGCAGACCCAGAAGTCATTTCTTGCAGTCCCCGGTCATCATCACCATCCGTTTGTTTAAAAAAAATTGTTGCATTCAACCAGCATCCCCGAAGAGGAAGCTTCTAGTTATAATTGCATGTAGGTTATTTGCGACATTCTAGAATGACTAAACATTGCTCAAAACCAAGTAGCCCTGAAGAGGAAGCTTCTAGTTATAATTGCATATAGGTTATTTGCGACATTCAAGCATGACTAAACATTGCTCAAAACCAAGTAGCCCTGAAGAGGAAGCTTCTAGTTATAATTGCATGTAGGTTATTTGCGACATTCTAGCATGACTAAACGTTGCTCAAAACCAAGTAGCCCTGAAGAGGAAGCTTCTAGTTATAATTGAATGTAGGCTATTTGCGACATTCTAGCATGACTAAACATTGCTCAAAACCAAGTAGCCCTGAAGAGGAAGCTTCAAGTTATAATTGCATATAGGTTATTTGCGACATTCTAGCAGGACTAAACATTGCTCAAAACCAAGTAGCCCTGAAGAGGAAGCTTCTAGTTATAATTGCATATAGGTTATTTGCGACATTCTAGCATGACTAAACATTGCTCAAAACCAAGTAGCCCTGAAGAGGAAGCTTCTAGTTATAATTGCATGTAGGTTATTTGCGAAATTCTAGCATGACTAAACATTGCTCAAAACCAAGTAGCCCTGAAGAGGAAGCTTCTAGTTATAATTGCAGGTAGGTTATTTGCGACATTCTAGCATGACTAAACATTGCTCAAAACCAAGTAGCCCTGAAGAGGAAGCTTCTAGTTATAATTGCATGTAGGTTATTTGCGACATTCTAGCATGACTAAACATTGCTCAAAACCAAGTAGCCCTGAAAAGGAAGCTTCTAGTTATAATTGCATGTAGGTTATTTGCGACTTTCTAGCATGACTAAACATTGCTCAAAACCAAGTAGCCCTGAAGAGGAAGCTTCTAGTTATAATTGCATGTAGGTTATTTGCGACATTCTAACATGACTAAACATTGCTCAAAACCAAGTAGCCATAAAAAAGACTCTTGCAGTGTTGATGTGACCAAAGAAGACACACATAAATACTGTCCTGACCGAAGTCGTATACTGGCTAGCCAATGGGTATCTCCAACATAAGATACATTATGCGTATACTGGTAGGCTCTCCGAACTCTACAAGAGGTATATTGATGACTGCATCTAATATCCCCACGCCTGAACAGTAGGACTTCATTAAATTTTCTCCAACTTCCATCCCAGCATCCGATTCACTTCAAGCATCGTTAGTGCATTATCTGGATCTCACTGTCATCTTGGATTCTAAAGGCCTCAGCACCTCAGTTTACTTTAAACCCACTGATTCAAATGCTTTTCTTCGCAGCAAGACCTCTTATCCCTCATCCTGCAAGCAGCCTATTACTTTCTCCCAGCTTCTACGCCTCCGCAAATTGTACTAGTTAGTAACATTGGGTACTTCTCTTCGTAGTCTGTTTCTTGCCACCTTCACTGACCTAATACATGTAAATATCGAACAAGCTTACTCTTGGGTCTTAATTAACTCGTTAAGATCATTAACCAGGATTGGAAATATTGTCGGCGACAACACCGCGCCTTGGTAGAATCCGTTATCCTGTGCCTAAATATTTGATCTGTCATTGTTAACGATCAATGAGAATGTTGGAGGACACTCCAAGAAGCTCCTAATGTAACTATATACTCCGCGGAATCATGGTCTTATGTCTCCAACTTTATATAGGACGGCATGTCGCCAGCTTTGCTCATATGCTTGAGCTAATTCTAAAAAATACGGCTATAGTTTTATTTCCTATTTTGAATCCTCTTTTCCCTTGGTCCTCTAGTTTAATTATTTGATCCATTGTAGACCTATTGGCTCTAACTCCTAAATGTGATATAAACGAGATCGGTCTGTATGAGTCTACTTTTTGAGGTTCCTTTTCTGTTTTTTCTTTTTTTAGTTAGAATAATTGTGGCTTTCTTCCATTGCCTTCCCAAACCTCCTTGAATAAATCGGTGAATTTGATTTAAAGTTTTTTTTTAAAAAGTAACATTTTCATTATTGTGTAATTAAGAATCTACGCTCCTGCTGCACTGTTGACTTTTCCATTAATAGCATTCCTAACTTCTTCAACTGTTACATTCACGTATAGGTAGTGTCCTACTGTATTTCAATGTTACGATTTGCCAGTTAGTCTCCTAAATTCTTCTTCTCGTCTCTCGCTCTCTCTCTCTCTCTTTCTCTCTTTATCTATCTCTCTCTCTCTCCCCCTCCATCCCTTTCTCTCTACCTTCTCTTCCTCGCCTAATCTTTCATTACAGCAAACTTTATGGAAGTACTTTCCAAAACAAAGGTTTTCTCTTGGTCAGTTATTGCCAATATAAGTATTTTTATTGTGGAAGGATTACATACGAAAACACAACAGGATACCAACTATAACCTAGTCATAGATTGTCTGTGTGTTAATTTATTTAAATCATATCAGCCCTATTGCAGCACCCCTACTTGCAGTCCCAGCTACAACTCGGAGCAGGTGAAAAGGATATTACTTAAATAAAAATTACCATTACTATTACGAGCAGCAACAACAACAACAGATTGCCTTACTAAGAATACAAATCAAGATCCCCTGCCTCTCATACATCAGCCTCATTGTTACAAATTAAGTATCATCATTTGTGCGATGCATAGTTTTCGGTTTGATTGCACGCAGCTGTGCCAACTCCAGACACTACAGCCGAACCATTGCCCTAGGCTGTGTCTAGGTGCTGATCACAAACTAAATATAGTCTACAATCGCATCGACGTAAAACTGTCCTCAGCTGTAATTCTATGACGTAACTGTCTGAAAATAGTTTATCTAGCAGAGCACGGAAGGAAGCCGTTTATGGAAAGATCACTTGTAATATGGTCAAGAGAATTGTAAAAAAAAAACGATATTTATCAACCAAAGGATGATATGTTGCGTGCGCTCGGGAAGTTGAGAATTATTCATAGAGTCACATAATTTAGAGAATGTATAAATTTGTATGTAGCCATACATATGCCTGAAGTGCATCTGTTTTAGAAGACAAGAAATGGGTTCCGTCAAATCAAATAATGATGGAGCTTGGAGCTAAATGTATAGTGCAATACTCACTCACACACAATATAAAAAAGAAAAGTAAAATAGGGGTTAAAAGGGGGGAGGGGTGGGTTGTTCAGAGAGATAGAGAGAGAGAGAGAGAGAGAGAGAGAGAGAGAGAGAGAGAGAGAGAGAGAGAGACAGACAGAGAGAGACAGAGAGAAAGAGACAGAGAGAGAATAGACAACTACAATTCCAGCTCCCCCCCCCCCCCAACCATACAAAAAGAGGGGGGGGGGGGGGAGTTAGGCATACACATTTAGTTAGGAAACAAACGTGAGCGGCAAGATGCCTATACTAGGAAGGAAACAGTTCAACTCTCAGTCGAATTTCGGAACAACTCCTATTTTTATTAATCCTTTGCCCCTGTGGGTTTCAATGCAAAGACATTCTAGTTATGATGTTCTCCGGTTTTCTCAATGTGTGTCCTATCCAACGCCAGCGTCTCTTATTCACCTCTTGGTCCAATGGAGCTTGTTTAGTTCTCTTCCAAAACTTTTTTTTTTTTTTTACATTTTCAGCCTATTTGTCCATTTGATCTTTACAGTTAGTAATTACCTTTCCTTGACTATTTTTTTTTATCCAGTTAGCTGACTATATTTACCTTTTAAATATTGGCTGACTGACTGACTTTCTACCGCAAAGGGACATCACACAAGCGACAAACACCCGATGACACATATAGTGCCACCATGTGGATGAGGATCACCGTGGAAAGGTCCCAGAAACCGCGTTCAGACAATTGGCCATATTTTTGGCCTGCCTATATTGCGGCCTTTGGCAAAAGCCAGGCTGCCGCTTCAAATAACACAAAAATTTGTCCTAAAAAGGACGTAAGGATTGAAGTTTAAATATTTCACTTTATCTGCCCTTATACGCTTCCTAACTTTTGTATTGGCTTTTGTGTATTCATCCTGATCTCTAGCGTTAGCATCTCTAGTTTTGCTATTGTTAAAGTCTGCCTTTTTAATTTTCCTTTGTACAATCATTTTAATGGGTTCTGGTATTAACTACACTTTATGTTTCCGTCGTTCTTTCTTACCAAGAACTTCTACGCAAGATTCATTCCAGATTCCTTTGATCTGACCCCAGCTGACTTGAGTGCTGACATCCTCAGCTAACTGCTGCAACACCTGATATTTATTAGAGACTGTTACTGAAAAATTTTCCCCAACTTCTTTATTCCTGAGAAAACTTACATTATACTGAATTCTATGATTATAAAATGTTTCTTTTAAGTTTTAGCTTGATATTCCTGAGAAAACTTACATTATACTGAATTCTATGATTATAAAATGTTTCTTTTAAGTTTTAGCTTGATATTACTTACCATCAGAAAATGTTCAGTAAATACATCAGCACCTTTGAAAGCACTAACATCGTCAAGGGATGATCCAAACTTCTTTGTTAATATATCGGTGATCAATTTGATTGGTTGTCTTATGGTCTGGTGATTCCTATATTGCTTTTTGTATTCTTTTATAGGGAAAAAATATTCCACCAATAACATACTGGTTTCCTGTTCACAAATTTATAAATAATTTTCACTTTTCATTCATTACTCATAGGCCATGTTTTTCAACCTGTTTTATCTGATCCTATGTTAGCATTCAGGTCACCCATCTAAGTTTTTATATTGTACTTTCTTTCATTATTTATAATATTTTGAAGCTGCATGGGAAATTCTTCATTAGCAGATGAATCTTTATCATTTGTTGGTGTTTAACACTGTCTTGTGTGATGGGAATCATAGCCTTAGCCTTCTGATGTGTGACAGGTTCGAGTCTTGTTTGACGGGGATCATAGACTAAGGCTTCTCATGTATGACAGGTTCGAGTCTTGTGTGACGGGGATCATAGCCTAAGCCTCCTGATATGTGACAGGTTCGAGTCTTGTGTGACGGGGATCATAGCCTAAGCCTCCTGATATGTGACAGGTTCGAGTCTTGTGTGTCGGGGATGATAGCCTGAGCCTCCTGATGTGTGACAGGTTCGAGTCTTGTGTGTCGGGGATGATAACCTGAGCCTCCTGATATGTGACAGGTTCGAGTCTTGTGTGTCGGGGATGATAACCTGAGCCTCCTGATATGTGACAGTTTCGAGTCTTGTGTGTCGGGGATGATAGCCTGAGCCTCCTGGTATGTGACAGTTTCGAGTCTTGAGTCGGGGATGATAGCTTGAGCCTCCTGGTATGTGACAGGTTCGAGTCTTGTGTCGGGGATGATAACCTGAGCCTCCTGGTATGTGACAGGTTCGAGTCTTGTGTCGGGGATGATAACCTGAGCCTCCTGGTATGTGACAGGTTGGAGTCTTGTGTCGGGGATGATAACCTGAGCCTCCTGATATGTGACAGGTTCGAGTCTTGAGTCGGAGATGATAGCCTGAGCCTCCTGGTATGTGACAGGTTCGAGTCTTGTGTCGGGGATGATAGCCTGAGCCTCCTGGTATGTGACAGGTTCGAGTCTTGTGTGTCGGGGATGATAACCTGAGCCTCCTGGTATGTGACAGGTTGGAGTCCTGTATGACTGCGATCAAAACGCGAGCCTCCTGATGTATGTGAGCTTTAAATGCCAACTTATCAGTCACGGAACACTTCATGCCTAGGCCACACTGAACTCCTATATTTATAAGTCGAACCAAGTCTACACGTTCACAAGTGTGGATTCCTGGTGATCGCCAACAGCACATAGCAGTGACTAAAAGAATTGTTATTGCCCTTTAGCTTTTAAACAAACTTCATGTCCAGCAAGATTGGTTTCTTTTTCTGGTAAATTCAGACAACAAGATAATGAATCTATAAGCCACCAATGATGTCCACGGAAGTGCGAGAATCTGAAGTAAATCCTCCGCCTCGGAGCATGACCAGAGGATAGTCAAAGGGTGAAGCAAGCCAAGCTGCTAAACGTTTGTGGAATTAGATACACTATAGAACAGTACAACATAATTCGCTTGTAAAGATAAGAGATTGAGACAATTTTCAATGAATGGAAAATTGGAAATATGTATATTTCATTCCTGCAAGCGACAACCAGATTTACACAATTCTCCAACGTGATCACTTCAGATTTAAAAAAAAAAAGTAACGGATCTTTTAAATCCAGTAGAACATATGGTATTAGAAACATATTTGCATATGCATGTTAATACTCAATGGGCGATGTGGTCCACATAATTCCGTCCGCCTTTACTTCCCGTGACATTTCTCTGACCAGTTTTAAGCTAGGTCAACCTGGGAGCCAAGATCTCTTATAACAGAAATCATCTCGTTGCAGATTCGAACCCTGTGAATAGGAAAATTATTAGCTTGTGCTAAATGACATATATATATTTATCTGAAATCTTCTTCGTCTTCTTCGCGTTCACCAGCTGTAAACTCTGGCGGAAAGTTCTGATTGCTCGTCCACTACTCAACTGCAGTCATGCTCCAGAACCTGAATGTTGCGTGTGAATCAGTTTTACATATCTCATTCTCTTGAATACAGACTGTTGGTTCCTTGCCTCTCCAGCAGATGCACTCTGACTTTAAGCTCCCCAATTAGTCGACTCTTACGACATGCTTTTGGGGAGGCAGTGGGTCTATTCTTGTTTTCCCCACAATGGGGCCCGGAACCCACACTGGGGTATATCTGAAATGATATGAAACATATGAATAAATAAATTCTAAGACAGAGAACAGTTAAAAATGGGAGACAACTTAGCTCCCTTTTGTGAAATTTATCTAGGCGGACTGATGATTTTTAGTAAAAATGGAAGTGAGAACTTGGACCGACCTTATTCGATGTCTGTGAACTTGAACTGGTAGTCTGGTAGTCTTAGTTTCAGCTTCATAGCAACGGGTGGCCCCATCTTTGCTCCACTCCTGTGCCAACGAAAAACACCCAGAATGTTTATCACAGTCCCTTGTGGAAAGATTGACAGACTGCTGTCTCATCATATCTAGCATACACTCGCATTAAAGCATACGGTAGCCATCCGAAGTGCTAACACAAACAGTCCAACATTAGAAATGCAGTTCATTATTGATGATAGCAGAACTTGTCGCCAACAGTTCAGCAGTTGTCCACGCGATCAATTTTAACCAGATACGGGCACCGCCAACATTGCACGACAGGCATCACGATATTTTCTGAATCTACAATTCACACCACCACGTTGGTCACAGTCGAAAATACATTCCAAATGCAACCCGCATCTCACAGGGTCACGCCATGCATTCAACTCAGAAGCTGGGCGACGAAACTATATCCAGTCTACAAATGGAGCAAAAATGCATCGGTCACAGTCCGGCAGAAGCAACAAATTTGCCTCTGCTTTGAACAGCGCCGCTGTCTAGCGCCCATTTTAACCGGAAGTGAACTTGAACTAGATTGTGATACTTTAAATATGTTCTGGGACGCGTACCCAGCTGAGGTCAACAGGGACAGAAGAAACTCGACAATTAATTCACGACCAAACCTGACCTTGTAGCTCCCTACTTCTTGTGGTCGGGGTTAGCTGCTTCAACGGTTACATAATTCACATTGTTTAGTTGCTATGATGAGCTTGACTTGAGACCCTTGGCAGTCCAGGCGACACTCTAGACTATAAGAGACATTTTTTGTGTCTTACTTTTATGTCAGCAAGGGATTATAATCTTAGATCTGGACGGACATGTAGCGAGGGATTATAATTTTAGATCTGAACGGACATGTAGCGAGGGATTATAATCTTAGATCTGGACGGACATGTAGCGAGGGATTATAATTTTAGATCTGAACGGACATGTAGCGAGGGATTATAATCTTAGATCTAGGCAGAGACGTAGTGAGGGAATTTTAATCTTAGATCTGGTCATAGACGTAGTGAGGGAATTATAATCTTATATCTGGGCAGAGATGTCACAAGGGATTATAATCTTAGATCTGGGCAGAGACGTAGTGAGGGAATTATAATCTTAGATCCGGACAGAGATGTCGCAAGGGATTGAAATCTTATATCTGGGCAGAGATGTCACAAGGGATTATAATCTTAGATCTGGGCAGAGACGTCGCTAGGAATTATAATCTTAGATCTGGACAGAGATGTCGCAAGGGATTTATAATCTTAGATATGGGCAGTGATGTCACAAGGGATTATAATCTTAGATCTAGGCAGAGACTATCGAGGGATTATAACCCTAGATATGGACAGACACTAGCGAGGCATTATAATCTTGAATTATCCCACTAAAATTTTATTTTACAAGGAAATCTGGATGTTATATTTATAAAGGATTTTTTTTTTTCTTCATGACCAGCGACCAGGTTGGAACCCCTAAGTTTGGTCAGCATGAAAGAGAAAAAAGTCGCCCACCCCTGCTAGCACCTATGCCAGATACGTCAAAACGGTGGAAAGGGTGCAGTTTTTTACTTTGAACCAAGATATTTATATTCTGCAATTTATATAACCGTTAACTACATTTTTGCCCGACATATCATGTCCAGTCCCAATGCCCACTAGCTTCAGTGTCTACCCTTCAGCAATTAACCATGTTTACTTTAGAAGGATTCGATGCCCCATGAAAATATCTTGATGGAAGACATTGAAAGGCCGATTGAACGTGCAAATGTGTATTTCCTGTACGCTTCTACTCGGCTGAATTTAATTAGTGATGAGAAACCTGCCTAATCGACCTGGCAGAGAAAATACAGACACGTCTCCGGAAAATTTCCGATCTCCTGCAAATATTTGCACTGTTAAATATTAACACAATTACCTGAACTTGTTAGGTTCCAGACAGCAACCACAGTTTATTACATCTGGTATGTTTGTGTCGAATAACAGCCTATAAGCAATCAGCTGTTGTCTATGTGAGTCGAGTAACATGCTCATCAGCTATTGTCTATGCATTTGTTAGTTATTAGTCGACAGATTATCCTCATTGCGCGTCGAACCACTCAGTCCATAAGTGCTCGGATGCCCTCCTGAGGAAAATCTCTCAGCGTGTAGCGGCTAACGACACCAGTTCTGTGTTGGTTTATTCTTCTTCTTTGACTACCCGCGTAGTGTTCTTGTTAAACGACACCCCGTTTAACATGTTGTTCTTGCAGTCTGACCTTGCATGCAGATTCACAATTGGTTCACACAAACGTCTTAACTCTCTTAGAGCATTCAGTATATCAGCCTGGTCCATGGCTTGTCCGGCTTTCACAGTAGCCTCACCTGCAAGTGTACCAGCTTGCTCGTTTCCTTGTACACCCACATGTCCTGGCACGAAAATGAAACTAATCCTTGTCAGCCGTGAATTCTGTAGAGCCACCAACCACTGCCTTTGGACCCAGCCCTTCTTTATCTTCCAGAGCATACTCATCAAGTCACTGAGAAAGCATGTCCCAGTGAAAGTCTGTGTCTCTAGTCATGTTACTGCTTTAGTCACAGCCATGACCTCCATAGTCAGACTACTTGTAGTTATGGCAAAAGCTCAAGAATCTTCCTTCACATCTCTCCCTCCAAACTGAGCCGTGAAAGCCCACAAGCTTCTAACGTGGCGGATTACAGAACCATCTGTGTAAATGACATCATCACCCTCTATATCGTTCTCGAAAATCAAGGCTTGAACTTCTGCTTCAACAGCAGCCGGACTCTGTTGTCTGCATTTTCTGTCTAGTTGGATGTAAACAGAAAAAGATGTACAGCACTCTGAAGGCATTAGCACCCACTCCTCAAGTGAACATACCTGTAAAAGTAATGTCTTCGGCTTGTCCCTTCCATGATTTGCCTCTTTTTAACCTGCTGCCTTTTATCTTCTTGATTTGACTATGTAATAGATGTTTTGTGTCCACCTTGACTGTGAGGTAGGCACGAGCTCGGAAAATTTGTATTCTGTCTTCCATGGTTGGAAAATCGAGAAGGTAGCGCATAGTCCTGCATGCTGTATCTCTTGTACACCCAAGTATTTTGCACATAGCCTCGTTCTGTATCTTTTCCATCCTTTCCATCTGCTTATGGCTGAGAGTCAGGATCGCTATCGCGTATTCAAAAACAAAAAGGACCAGACCCTGGTATAGAAGACATAGATGACGCTGCTCACAGTTTGCCGCTGCCATCACTTTAATTGCAGCTAGAACCCGCTTGACCTTCATTACAATCTGATCTATGTGCTCAGTATAAGCAAGGCTTTGATCAAAATGAATCCCCGGGTATTTCATTGCATTCTTTCCACATCCTCGGAACACAGACTAAAAACTGGTGTTGCAGTTTTCACAATATGGTTATTCAAAGAGAACCATGTCACTGCTTTTGTTGGGTTTGCACCAGCTTCACCATACCAAGGGCTTTTGCGATTGTCTATGCGTGTCGAGTAACTCCAGGAGACGTTAGTCATTGTTACGGTGTGTCAGCGACAACTCATAAATCGTCAGTCATTATTCGGGTATGACAAAAACAGCCCATAAATCGTAAGTTATTATTCTGGTCTGTCAAGGAACACCACATTAGTTGTCAGTCGTTATTGGGGTGTGTCAAGGAACATCCAATAAGTTGTCAGTCATTGTTGGGTGTGTCAAGGAACACTCTAAAAGTTGTCAGTCATTTTTTGGGTGTATCAAGGAACACCCCTAAAGTTGTCAGTCATTATTGGGTATGTCAAGGAACATCCCATAGGTTGTCAGTCATTGTTGGGTGTGTCAAGGAACACACTATAGGTTGTCAGTCATTGTTGGGTGTGTCAAGGAACACCCTATAGGATGTCAGTCATTGTTGGGTACGTCAAGGAACACCCTATTGGATGTCAGTCATTGTTGGATGTGTCAACGAACACTCTATAAGTTGTCAGTCATTGTTGGGTGTTTCAAGGAACACACTGTAGGTTGTCAGTCATTGTTGGGTGTGTCAAGGAACACCCTATAGGTTGTCAGTCATTGTTGGTGTTGGGTGTGTAAAGGAACACACTATAGGATGTCAGTCATTGTTGGGTGTGTCAAGGAACACCCTATAGGTTGTCAGTCGTTGTTGGGTGTGTCAAGAAACACACTATAAGTTGTCAGTCATTGTTGGGTGTGTCAAGGAACACCCTATAGGTTGTCAGTCATTGTTGGGTGTGTCAAAGAATACACTATAGGTTGTCAGTCATTGTTAGGTGTGTCAAGGAACACACTATATGTTGTCAGTCATTGTTGGATGTGTCAAAGAACACACTATAGGTTGTCAGTCATTGTTAGGTGTGTCAAGGAACACACTATAGGTTGTCAGTCATTGTTGGGTGTGTCAAGTAACACCCTATAGGTTGTCAATAATGTTGGGTGTGTCAAGGAACACACTATAGGTTGTCAGTCATTGTTGGGTGTGTCAAGAAACACCCTATAGGTTGTCAATCATTGTTGGGTGTGTAAAGAAACACACTATAAGTTGTTAGTCATTGTTGGGTGTGTCAAGGAACACCTATAGGTTGTCAGTCATTGTTGGGTGTTTCAAGGAACACACTATAGGTTGTCAGTCATTGTTGGGTGTTCTAAGGAACACGTTATAGGTTGTCAGTCATTGTTGGGTGTTTCAAGGAACACACTATTGGTTGTCAGTCATTGTTGGGTGTGTCAAGGAACACCCTATAGGTTGTCAGTCATTGTTGGGTGTGTCAAGGAACACACTATAAGTTGTCAGTCATTGTTGGGTGTGTCAAGGAACATCCTATAGGTTGTTAATCATTGTTAAGGGTGTCAAGGAACACACTATAGGTTATCAGTCATTGTTGGGTGTGTCAATGAACTCCCTTTAAGTTGTCAGTCATTGTTGGGTGTGTCAAGGAACACACTATAGGTTGTCAGTAATTTTTGGGTGTGTCAAGGAACACCCTATAGGTTGTCAATTATTGTTGGGTGTGTAAAGGAACACACTATTGGTTGTCAGTCATTGTTGGGTGTGTCAAGAAACACCCTATGGGTTGGCAATCATTGTTGGGTGTGTCAAGGAACATCTATAGGTTGTCAGGCATTGTTGGGTGTTTAAAGGAACACCTATAGGTTGTCAGGCATTGTTTGGTGTTTAAAGGAACACACTATAGGTTGTCAGTCATTGTTGGGTGTGTAAAGGAACACACTATAGGTTGTCAGTCATTGTTAGGTGTGTCTAGGAACACCCTATAGGTTGTCAGTCATTGTTGGGTGTGTCAAGGAACACACTATAGGTTATCAGTCATTGTTGGTTGTGTCAATGAACACACTATAGGTTGTCAGTCATTGTTGGATGTGTCAATGAACACACTATAGGTTGACAGTCATTGTTGGGTGTGTCAAGGAACACACTATAGGTTGTCAGTTATTGCTGGGTGTGTCAAGGAACACCCTACAGATTGTTAATCATTGTTGGGCGTGTCAAGGAACACACTATAGGATGTCAGTCATTGTTGGGTGTGTCAAGGAACACCCTATAGGTTGTCAGTCATTGTTGGGTGTGTCAAGGAACACACTGTAGGTTGTCAGTCATTGTTGGGTGTGTCAAGGAACACCCTATAGGTTGTCAGTCATTGTTGGATGTGTCAAGATACCCCGTATAGGTTGTCAGTCATTGTTGGGTGTGTCAAGGAACACCCTATAGGTTGTCAGTCATTGTTGGGTGTGTCAAAGAATACCCTATATGTTGTCAGTCATTGTTGGGTGTGTCAAAGAAAACGTGTCAGAATAATTGATAAAAGGTAGTATCTGTGGGCATGAAAAGTAGTGTGGCTTCATATTCTATCCAACGAGATTGACCCATAAGTCGTCAATCATATTCGGGTGTTTCAAGCAAATAGTATAAGTCATCAGTTATTGTCCGTGTGTTTCGAGTAACTCGCCTAAGTAATCAGCTATTGATATGTGTGTTTCGAGTAACGCGAACGGTTTTATTCTGTCTTTCAGTTTGTCCTAAGCATTTTCTTCTAAAATTGAAATCTACCATGCGGAAAAAAAAAGGAAGAAGTAGTGAAGATGGTTGGAATGCTTCACAGTGGATAAATGGTAGTACCGTAACAGCTACTACTATAGTCTGGCTTCATGTTCTAAACAACAACCTATAAGATTGAGCGGCCAGCAAACCTCAGTCGTCAGATTCCCCCCACACCCCCCCCCCCCTTTTTTTTCCCCCACCGACACCTCCCTTTACAAATAAAAAAAAATTGTATAGTATTATGAAGTTTCCCTGATCCTAAAATCTTAATCTCATTCTATTTATTACTGACTGGCTCTATCTTTCACACCTTTCCACAAACTGGGATCGTTCTTCAAGACCTATGATCTGTTCATGTGTGCACAACTTTCCACAACCTGGGATCGTTCTTCAAGACCTATGATCTGTTCATGTGTGCACAACTTTCCACAACCTGGGATCGTTCTTCAAGACCTATGATCTGTTCATGTGTGCACAACTTTCCACAACCTGGGATCGTTCTTCAAGACCTATGATCTGTTCATGTGTGCACAACATTCCACAAGCTGGGATCGTTCTTCAAGACCTATGATCTGTTCTGGGATCGTTCTTCAAGACCTATGATCTGTTCTGGGATCGTTCTTCAAGACCTATGATCTGTTCTGGGATCGTTCTTCAAGACCTATGATCTGTTCTGGGATCGTTCTTCAAGACCTATGATCTGTTCTGGGATCGTTCTTCAAGACCTATGATCTGTTCATGTGTGCACAACTTTCCACAAGCTGGGATCGTTCTTTAAGACCTATGATCTGTTCTGGGATCGTTCTTCAAGACCTATGATCTGTTCATGTGTGCACAACTTTCCACAAGCTGGGATCGTTCTTCAAGACCTATGATCTGCTCATGTGTGCACAACTTTCCACAACCTGGGATCGTTCTTCAAGACCTATGATCTGTTCATGTGTGCACAACTTTCCACAACCTGGGATCGTTCTTCAAGACCTATGATCTGTTCTGGGATCGTTCTTCAAGACCTATGATCTGTTCTGGGATCGTTCTTCAAGACCTATGATCTGTTCTGGGATCGTTCTTCAAGACCTATGATCTGTTCTGGGATCGTTCTTCAAGACCTATAATCTGTTCTGGGATCGTTCTTCAAGACCTATGATCTGTTCATGTGTGCACAACTTTCCACAAGCTGGGATCGTTCTTCAAGACCTATGATCTGTTCATGTGTGCACAACTTTCCACAAGCTGGGATCGTTCTTCAAGACCTATGATCTGTTCTGGGATCGTTCTTCAAGACCTATGATCTGTTCTGGGATCGTTCTTCAAGACCTATGATCTGTTCATGTGTGCACAACTTTCCACAAGCTGGGATCGTTCTTCAAGACCTATGATCTGTTCATGTGTGCACAACTTTCCACAACCTGGGATCGTTCTTCAAGACCTATGATCTGTTCATGTGTGCACAACTTTCCACAACCTGGGATCGTTCTTCAAGACCTACGATCTGTTTATGTGTGCACAACTTTCCACAAGCTGGGATCGTTCTTCAAGACCTATGATCTGTTCATGTGTGCACAACTTTCCACAACCTGGGATCGTTCTTCAAGACCTATGATCTGTTCATGAGTGCACAACTTTCCACAAGCTGGGATCGTTCTTCAAGACCTATGATCTGTTCATGTGTGCACAACTTTCCACAACCTGGGATCGTTCTTCAAGACCTACGATCTGTTCATGTGTGCACAACTTTTCACAAGCTGGGATCGTTCTTCAAGACCTACGATCTGTTCATGTGTGCACAACTTACCACAACCTGGGATCGTTCTTCAAGACCTATTATCTGTTCATGTGTGCACAACTTTCCACGGCATGACAAAAAGCTGTTAAGAATCTTCTCATTTTGTTTTTCACCATTCATTTTTCCAGAAATCTGTCCAGTGGACACAATGCATTCCACTTTGTATTTTCTCATAAAATGACCCCAAAACGATGTCTCATTCGGCTGATGTGTGTCATAAATTGTCTTTGGGCACTTGCCTTTTTTAAAACATCGAGGTTGCTGGGTTTGCGCGCGCGTATTTGTGTGTGTGTTTGTATGTGTGTTGGTGGATGGGTGGGTGAGTGTGGGTGTGCGTGTGTGTGGGTGGGTGTGTGTGTATGTGTGTGTGCTGTTCAAGGAATGTTTTAAGGATTCTTCTACAAAACGACATTTATGCTCTCTCCCATCCAGAAATAATTTTCCACTGTAATGATTATGCAATAATTCTGTTTTCTAACCTCGGTCAACAAAGATTTATTGCCTTTAAATATCATGTTTAACAATCTATTTTCCCCATAAAAAATTTCACTTCCTGTTTTCCTCTTTTCATAGGTAATATATCAATTGCCCCCTCCCTCCCCCCTTCCACTTTTTCTCTCTCCTTCCCCCCCCCCCCCCCCAAACAAAAAAATCGTTGACAACATGAAACCTACTGATTTTGTCTGTCAAGGAATCTTTAGTATTTTTCTGCAGATCCTAATCCTTGAAGGTTCAGTGTACTTGAATCATTTGTGTACGACATGAGCAGGGTTCACAACCAGGTGTTGAACTTGTTCTTTGGTAGATGTCAGAATTCTATTTCCAACATTTAATGATATGGATTTATTTAAATTATAAGTTTTTTTTTTTTTTTAATAACATATATCTGTGATTGCCTTAACATGTTCTTAGTTTTGACGAAATGTCGCACATCTGATACTGTCTGTGTGCTGTGGTATTCGAAACAATTTACTTGTTACAGTGACTTTGCTCTCTCTATCTCTCTCTCCCCTCTCTCTCTCCCCTCCTCTCCCCCCTCTCTCTCTCTCTCTCTCTCTCTCTCTCTCTCTCTCTCTCTCTCATTCACTTGTAAACTATAGTAATTGGACCTGCATTAGCACAGTTGCTAGAATTTCTGCTAGATGCTGCCAGCTGGTGTTAAGGTCTTGGGGTCGAATCCACAATTTTCCAAATAGTTCCACAGTAAAATTATATGACCGTTTTGTTGTTGGTCGGACTCTGTAGCTTATGGGTAATGAAAGCAGTTTCATCATTTTAATATACTTTATTCAGATAAACTGTAGGCTATAAACAGGCAGACCATTTTGTTTTATACCATTTTATTTTCACCTGACTACATGACCCTTTTTTGCAATGACCTTTTAGATGGCAGTGTTTCTTAGACACATCATTCCACCCCCCCCCCCCCCCCCCCCCCCCCCCCGTCCTGGATGCACAAAAGAGTGGTTTGCACATTGTGTTGTGGTTTACCCTTGAGCTGTGAAACATCAGCTCCTTTCGACCCAACATGTGATTTCTGGAAACCCCTAATGTGTCCCTCTTGTGATTTTTTTTCTTTTTTTTTTGGGGGGGGGGGGGGGGAGGCGAGGGCGGGGGGAGGGCAGTTGATATGTCACCTCCTACCTCCCGCACCCTCCCCCAGGCCCACCGAAACAAGGCCCCGAAATCCAAACGGAAATTTTCTGAGTATAAGGTTTGCCTATCTTACATATCTCTACTTTAATTGCCGATGTTTGTCGCTTATACTAAACCTTTGACAATTTTAGATTTACTTGTTATAAAAGTGAAGCTTTTTTTCCTCCAGCCGTGTGTGGAGTCAAACTAATTAATTGTGTAAGCTAACCATCTGGTGCTCTCAAGCAAAGATGTTATGTAATTAAGCAAGCCAGGCGAGTCCACTTGAGTGAGATTTGCTTTGAAGAATATGATTACAGCTAAACTTCATGAGTGTATTATCTTGTTTGTTTGCAGCATCAAATGAAAACTGTTTTTTGAACAAAGCGAGATATCATTGTGAGCTGAATAATCTACAGATCTTTAATTACTTTCTTCTAGACGAATTTTTGCAGAATATCATATTTTACACAGATTTTACAAAGCTCCTGTCAGATTACCCATTTAGGTTTTAAGCCGTACTGAATAGTAAAATTAACAACAATTCTTAAGTATAATGTGGTGCTTTCTATAACTGAATTTTGGGTTTGAAATATTCAATGTCATTATATAAATCTGTGACATGGGTGTGTTTTTTAAATGTAAGTTTAGTTTTCACATTACACAAATATCTACTTATGTTAACCACGGGAAAATACATCATGGATAGGGTTGCAATTCTTCAGTTCGTGTGTGTTTTGTAAGACAGCCAACATATTTCTGTGTAAAAAATATTTACTATCAAACCGACTAACCAGATCACCTGACAACTGGCTCATCTGGCGGTGGCTTATTGCCAGTCCATGGATACGAGTTCCAATTTTTACCAACAACACTGATGACATTTCAAGCACATTTATGGGTATTCGTGTTGATGATGACTTACCATCTATTAAGACCAGAATGCCTTAAGTGTGTTTGATTCTCTATATGCAGTAACTAGTGACAAGGTCATTACATTTACTAGATATGCCAGCCCTACCACCAGTAACCAAACAAACGACTCACCCAGTCAATCAATAAATCTATCAGTCAATCAATCAATCACGTGCCGTCTTTACAATGAAGGATGGCTGCAATGCATCTCCGAGATGCTCTGTCGTGTGCATCGGGTATACACTTTCTCAGACTGCTGTTCATCACTTTCTGGATGTTATTCTCCCACTGTCGCTTTCTGGATGTTATTCTCCCACTGTCGCTTGCTAACAGTACGTAATTTTTTTTTTAAAATTTAATTTGAAAACAAATTCATCCAAACCATCATCTGTGTTATAAAAAAAAAAGAAGCCCTGTCTTGTAATATCGTTCCGTCCTGTCTTGTAATATCGTTCCGTCCTGTCTTGTAATATCGTTCCGTCCTGTCTTGTAATATCGTTCCGTCCTGTCTTGTAATATCGTTCCGTCCTGTCTTGTAATATCGTTCCGTCCTGTCTTGTAATATCGTTCCGTCCTGTCTTGTAATATCGTTCCGTCCTGTCTTGTAATATCGTTCCGTCCTGTCTTGTAATATCGTTCCGTCCTGTCTTGTAATATCGTTCGGTCCTGTCTTGTTGTAATATCGTTTGGTCCTGTCTTGTAATATCGTTCGGTCCTGTCTTGTTGTAATATCGTTCGGTCCTGTCTTGTTGTAATATCGTTCGGTCCTGTCTTGTTGTAATATCGTTCGGTCCTGTCTTGTTGTAATATCGTTCGGTCCTGTCTTGTTGTAATATCGTGCGGTCCTGTCTTGTTGTAATATCGTGCGGTCATGTCTTGTTGTAATATCGTGCGGTCATGTCTTGTTGTAATATCGTGCGGTCATGTCTTGTTGTAATATCGTTCGGTCCTGTCTTGTTGTAATATCGTTCGGTCCTGTCTTGTAATATCACTCAGTCCTGTCTTGTTGTAATATCGTTCGGTCCTGCCTTGTTGTAATATCGGCGGTCCTGTCTTGTTGTAATATCGTGCGGTCATGTCTTGTTGTAATATCGTGCGGTCCTGTCTTGTTGTAATATCGTGCGGTCCTATCTTGTAATATCGTGCGGTCCTGTCTTGTTGTAATATCGTGCGGTCCTGTCTTGTTGTAATATCGTTCCGTCCTGTCTTGTTGTAATATCATGCGGTCCTGCCTTGTTGTATTATCGTTCAGTCCTGTCTTGTTGTAATATCATGCGGTCCTGTCTTGTTGTATTATCGTTCGGTCCTGTCTTGTTGTAATATCACTCGGTCCTGTCTTGTTGTAATATCACTCGGTCCTGTCTTGTTGTAATATCGTTCGGTCCTGTCTTGTTGTAATATCGTTCAGTCCTGTCTTGTTGTAATATCATGCGGTCCTGTCTTGTTGTATTATCGTTCGGTCCTGTCTTGTTGTAATATCGTTCGGTCCTGTCTTGTTGTAATATCGTTCAGTCCTGTCTTGTTGTAATATCATGCGGTCCTGTCTTGTTGTATTATCGTTCGGTCCTGTCTTGTTGTAATATCGTGCGGTCCTGTCTTGTTGTAATATCGGCACTTGATGATGGTGATGATGATGATGACATAATGATTGCTTTGATTTATAATTTACTCGAATTTTATATTTTTTTGGCAGTTTATGTTTCGTTTATTGCACATGGGATATTTTGTTGAGGAGCAGCCTGACGCTCGCCTGCGGATCGAAAGGTCGTGGGTTCGGGTGCAGACAAAGCCGGACTCTTCAAAAATATCCTTGGCTCTCAGGTCGACTTAGCTCATGGCGGGTACCGGGTATAATCCTGGAATGCAAAGAAGGCCTGCCGGAATTTCGCAGACCAGATCCCACACCAAGTGCCAATTTGTCCATAAATATAGAGTTTAGCCATATGTTCCCGAAAAACAAAAACAAAAGCGTTAAAAAGTTGGTCATTTACTCTTCATGAAGGCACATAACTTTCTCAGAACATCCTTTTACAGTTTTGGCCGTCAGGTTACCAGTGCACCTGTTGCATACGACAGGGCCTCATTGTATTCGCGGTTTCTGGCCTGTTGAGCTGGGGGTAAAAAGGGATGAAATACAACCAGAAACACACACTTCAACGGAGACACGACCTTCTTCAAGAAACTTGCCTGTCTTTAGCTTCGGTGCTCAGTCGCCATATTTAACGATTTCCTGTCTTCTGAGTTCAAAAATATTTCACAACATATCATGTAAACTTTTACGACAAAATCATTAGTAGTGAATATATATATATATATATATATTATTTTTTTTTATTTTTTATTTTTTATTAAACATGGAAGAGGAGAAAGGGGGGGGGGGGGGGGCAGAGTTCTGATAAAATTATCAAGCCTAAATTGAAGTTCTGCGCATTTGTTTATTCACTTTGGGAGCTGGAATCATTTAGAAACAATCATATTTTTAAAAAGATCTATTTATAGACGTGAAAACTAAATTAGAGAATCGCAGTGTGTGATGAATAGGGGCGAGGGAGGGTAAAAGGGGGGGGGGGGCGGGGGAGTGATGTGAAGTGTGGTGGGGTGTGAAAAAAAACCCAGGTGGGTGGGGGGAAGTGGTGTGAAAGGGAGTGGGGAATAATTCTGTCGATCGATGTTTTTGTTGTGCTCAGTCATTGTGTGTGTGAATAATATCCGCCAACAAGGCGCTGCACGCAATCCAATCAGTCTGCGATGTTTTGTAACATGTCCTCATATAGTTTGTGTCTGTGTGTGTGTGTAGGCGCGTGTGTGTGTGTAGGTGTGTGTGTAGGTGTGAGTCAGTATATATATGTGTGTGTGTGCATGCGTGCGTGTGAGTGAGTGAGTAACATATATATGTGTGTGTATACGCGAGTGTGTGTGTGTGCGTGTGTGAGTGAGTATGTGTAGTGGGGCAGGGGTTCTATTAACTTGCATTGTTTCGGTTTTGTTTACATTGATCTTTATGTTGTATTTACTGCATGCTGAGTCTAACCTGGTAATGAGGTCTTGTAGTTTATCTTCTTCAGGGTAGAACAAGCACTGTGGCAGTGAATATTAAACCTAAATAAAATTAATGTGAAGAGGGGGAAAAAGGGGGAGGGGTTTATCAATGTATCCCTCCTTCTCCTTCCCCCCCCCCCCCAACGCCCTCCCCAAACCTAAATTTTCTGGACCCCGTAACTCAGACAAAAATTGTTGACGCCCCTGCTGATTTTGAAGCCCTAAGTAACCTTGATGAGTCTAGTCTTGAATGTTATCTTGCCCACCGCCCCCTCCCCCCTCCGCCCCCTCCCCCCCCCTCCACCCTCAAGGATCGGCGGCAAATGATGTGCGGCAATCAAACGTTGGGTCAAGCTCTTGTTTACATACACCTGTTACATTGAATTCACAGAGCACAATGACTGCATGTTTTTTCCCCGCCTGTTTACGCTTGCCACAATTTGCTTAATTTAGCGTGGGCGTTTTCTTGAAGCGTCGAGACTTGACCAATGGGAGGCAGGAACTTTCCAGAGAAAATGGATGACATAATTTCTACCTAGCATTGACCTTGATCTACCGGCCGAAGGGACAACTTGCAGTCAACATTGTTGCCCTAGAAAACTGCCTGGCGCTAAAATTGAAAATATATGTGGGCGTGAGCACTGTTTGTGCAGGAACGTAGACAATTATGGGCAGTGCAGGGAAAACAGGTTCCATTGCACACACTAGTACTAAAACCACTACCATCACCACCAACTCAACCACCAACACCTCCTTCAATATCATCATCATTCTCAAGTGCCTCGTCGACGGCAACGCCAATTATTCTTTTCACACATGGGGACTTCAAACAGCAAGAAACATTTCGTATGCTGACACCCCTATATACAATCAAACAATGTGTCCAGAATCTTCACATGTTGATGTAAACATGGAAGGTCTATTATGTAACTGAGCTGGCTCTGGACACAACGGAACCTCGTGGGGGATGGGCCTCGGTGAGCTGGTCCGGGTATCTAGTGGAAAAGAAAGTCTTATCCCTTAAAGTCCATCGTGTCCAAATTGTCTGCCAGTGTCCCTCTGCCATCTGCCAACAAAGTCTAACATGTGTCCGATAAACCAACCGTAAGCTTGCCACTTGGTCGTCCAGGTAAGCTGACAGCTCTAATTATGCTGCCGCAACGACTATGTAAATACACTTTGTATCTCACAGTACCTCTTGCAAAGTTACTAATTTTGTCTTGTCCCTGTCCGAGAACATCCGGTAATACAGCAGAAGAAAATCAACGCTGAGCCTCATGAACTCAGGTGGGCCCACTCTCTGAAAATGTCTAGGAGGTCGTGGGCCGAAACATTTGTCGACGAGAGATCACTTCTACTGATGATTGGTAGACACCTGCTGTACATGCTCCCTTGTGGAATTTCTTTTTATCTTATTGTAAGAAACATGTCGTAGTAGAACCAGAAATAAACACGGCTCAAAGGAGTCAACATTGTTCAGAAACAACAGAAAGTGAAAAGTATGTTTCATCATCCATCATTTACAACTATTTTCCTACAGTACACCTAAGGGTCGACAAAGTTCTCGAAGATCTTGACTTTGCTGACGACCTAGCACTCCTGAGCACAACACATCTAGAAGCTCAGGAAAAAATGGACCTCCTCCAGAATATTTCAAGCCAAATCGGCCTTCAGGTCAACGCAGCCAAAACGAAAATCATCGATCTTACCAACGAGTCGAAAGACATCAAACTAAAGGATATTGTTCTTGAAAAAATCACCAGCTTCACATACTTAGGGAGCAAGATAACCTCTGCGGGAGATACAACATCAGAAATAACGACTCGAATCGCGTTAGCATCAAGTACCTTTAACAAACTGTCAAACATTTGGAAGTCAAGATCACTCAGCAACAACACGAAACTTAAGGTCTTCAATTCCTGTGTGATCCCAGTGCTAACTTATGGTTGTGAGAGTTGGAAATCATCAGTATCAATCGATAAGAAACTAGTCGCTTTCGAGAATAGATGCCTCCGAAAGCTATTGAATGTTCACTGGTCGGACTTTAGGTCCAATACATCTATAAGACAGGAAAAAAAACAAAAATATGTGTCTGATTTTATTAGAATGCGTCGCTGGAATTACATCGGTCACGTACTCAGAATGGACATACAGAGACTTCCCCACCAAGCCTTCATATGGTCACCAGAGGGTAAAAGAAAACAGGGAAGACCAAAAGAAACTCTCCGTAGAACCATCACAAGGGAGAGCTCAACCATAGGTCTCAGTCGCACTCAAGACCTACATCAAGTGGCAACGAACCGACAGACGTGAAAAGCTATGACCTCTGCCCTATGCGCCATCTTTGGCACAAGAGGAATAACTAACTAACTAACTAACACCTAAGGGAAAAAACAGAAGAATGCACACACTTACCACTGTGTACCGTCGCTGATAATTTTCTCAACAGACCAGTAAGGATGAAAACAATATCACAGAATGTTATTCTGTTAACTTTTTGGAGATATTGACTGTTATTTTTTGGAAGATTACTCCACATGCTCCTATATAATCTCGTCATCATCATCATCATCGTTAGAAAAAAATAAAAAGGAAAGGTCCCTTAAATTGGAAATAATGGGCTAGAGCTGTATATTTTTGTATAGACCAATATGTAATGCCTGGTATCCACCGAAGGCTGGGTTAACCTGGGAGTCAAGGTGGTTTGTGAAAAATGTCCATCATCATCGTCATTATCATCGATGTCGTCGTAATCGTCATCAACATTACCATTATTATCGTCACCAACATTACCATTATCTTCGTCATCATCATTACCATTATCATCGTCATCAACATTACCATTATCATTGTCATCATCGTCATTATCATTGTTGTCGTTGTCATCGTCATCAACATTACCATTATCATCGTCAGCTTGCTAGAAAAACGAACACACACTCTATAGCACACATTGTGACTCCGTGCGTATTCCTTTCCTTTTCTAAGGCTCTCTAAACGCTCCCTCTCTCCCACTCTTTCGCTATATCTACCTGTTCTCTCTCTCTCTCTCTCTCTCTCTCTCTCTCTCTCTCTCTCTCTCTCTCTCTAGCTCTCCCTCTCTCACTCTCTGTAGCAGTTGCTCTCTATCTTTAAGTCTTCGAATCAATCCTTCTGCTTGTACGTGACTCACTCTCCAAATCTGTCTTTGGATTCTTTCTCTCTCTGTTTGGCTGACTAATTATGCAATTTTGCCTCTCTCTCTCTCTTTCTCTCTTTTCTTCCCCATTTCTGTCTCATATTTATCTCCGACTTTACATGTCTCCGTCACTGTCACTATTCGCCCCTGTTGTTCTTTTCTTCGCCTGATTCTCTCTCTCCCTTCCCCTCTCTGTCTCCGACTGTATCTGTACATCGCTGTCTCCATCTCAATGGCTCTATCCCTTTCTGTGTCCGTCACTTTCTATCTCGACCGCCTCCTCCCCATTCTCTCTGTCTCTCTCTCTCTGTCTCTGTCTGTCTGTCTGTCTGTCTGTCTCTCTCTCTCTTTCTCTCTCTCTCTCTCTCTCTCTCTCTCTCTCTCTCTCTCTCTCTCTCTCTCTCTCTCAGTTTGTCATAGCCACCTTGTCTTTCTATATTGTTTTCCAGTGTCTATCTTTGCACCCTCCCCCATCCCTTTTTTTCCCTAAGCTTCATCGCACGAAGATAGACATCTTTCATTCTCTGTATGTATGTCTGTCTGTCTGTCTGTTCCTTTGTCTGACGCGCTGTCTGCATTTACATTTGCTTCCATCTCTCCCTGATTGTTTCTTTCTGTCACCATCTAGGCCTACGTCTTTATCTGTCCGCGTTTTTCTCCTTCTCTAACTCTATTTTCAGTGTCCCTTTGTCTCTTTGTCTTTTGACCTTTCTGTCTCCTTCTCTTGCCTTCATTCTCTCTTTCTCATTTTGTCATCGATTCTCTCTGTCTCCGTCTCTCTCCTTCATTGCACTAGAAGAAGAAGAAGAAGAAGAAGAAGAAGAAGAAGAAGAAGAAGAAGAAGAAGAAGAAGAAGAAGAAGAAGAAGAAGAAGAAGAAGAAGAAGAAGAAGAAGAAGAAGAAGAAGAAGAAGAAGAAGAAGAAGAAGAAGAAGAAGAAGAAGAAGAAGAAAAAGAAGAAGAAGAAGAAGAAGAAGAAGAAGAGGAAGAAGAAGAAGAAGAAGAAGAAGAAGAAGGAGAAGAAGAAGAAGAAGAAGAAGAAGAAGAAGGAGAAGAAGAAGAAGAAGAAGAAGAAGAAGAAGAAGAAAAAGAAGAAGAAGAAGAAAAAAAAGAAGAAGAAGAAGAAGAAGAAGAAGAAGAAGAAGAAGAAGAAGAAGAAGAAGAAGAGAAGAAGAAGAAGAAGAAGAAGAAGAAGAAGAAGAAGAAGAAGAAGAAGAAGAAGAAGAAGAAGAAGAAGGAAAAGAAGAAGAAGAAGAAGAAGAAGTAAGAGGGAGGTTGAGAAGAAATAAACAAAATAATGATTACAAAGAAGAGGTGGAAGAAAAAAATATAATTTTTTCGCATTACCAAACTCTGATACCCAGTGTTTATTGAAGCTCTAAAACCGATTGGCCAATCCAAAACAAGAGATATAGGAAAGCAAATTTATTGCAGCGTTTAGGCTTCTCAAATTTTCTGAGCGAAACTTGTTTAAAATTTTGTGTGTGTGTGTGTATTGTGTACTTTATAGATCAGGGTGGTGAAAACAGGGGTGACTGCAGTCGAGCAATTGCCAAGAAATGAATCTAGTGAACTGTGACTAAAAAGCCTAACGACATGGGGAAGCAAAACGACGTGCAAAAAACCCACACACACACACACACACACACATACATACATACACGGACACACACATTTAAATGAATGTTTTAGTCATGGCCTTTCTCAACATGAACTAACAAAACAACAAAAACAAAGGGGAAGTACTCCAACAAAGAGCGCCCAGCAGGGAGTCACGTGAAAAACTATAAAAAGAAAATGCGGATTGGATAAAATAACTTAAAATAAAGGAAGGCTCGAAACAAAGTCATAAAAGTGACAGTGTTAATAGATAATAATAGTAGGAATAAAACAGAAGTAGAAATACACATATTAATTATCCATAACTGGTACTAATAGGAGAAAGAATACAAAAATAATATGACATAAAATAAAAATAAAAGCATACACAATTTATTTTAAAAAACACACACACACACACACACACAATAAAATTACCTTAAACAATAATGTGAAACTGTTTACGTGAAGCTGTATTAAACATTGACACCTCAATGACTTCCAATAAATAGACTATGGATGAGGCGTTTTTCCATAGCGAAGCGTGTTGTATGATCACCGGAGCAAGATTTTATCACGGTGACCGATATATCATCTTTGTGTCAGTTACCAGAACTGTTAAAATGGAGAGGGATTGGTTTAAGTGTCCTCTTTTCGGTATCGGAGAGGTGTTCCCAAAAGCAATCAGTTAGCTTCCTGTCGGTGTCCCCCCCCTCCCCTTCTCTCTCTCCCCCCCCCCCCCCCCCCCCCCCCCCCCCCCCCCCAGTGTATGTTTTTTTTGCGACTTGTACAGACTTTGTACTGTGTTTGCCAAACGGCAGCTACAAGAAAAATGTCAGGAACAGCATTGTGATTTGCTCATGGCTTTCAATGACCTCACAAAAGCATTCGACTCAGTCAACAGCCAACAGATCATGGCAAAATATGGCCGCCCAAGGAAATGTCTCATGATTATACAGCAACTGCATGATGGAATACAGATCAGAATCCAGGAAAATAGAGAATTTTCTTAACCTTTCAGTGTTACAAAACTGTGTCAAACAGGATGTGCACTCGCACCTACTCTATTCGGTATTAGTTCTCAGCTGTACTATCTGACGCTTTTCGAGATCTAGATAAAGGAATTGATATTTGTTATCGCATCGATGGAAAACTTTTAAATTTTAGATCAAAGTAAAATCATGTACTATTAGGGATCTTCTGTTTGCTGATGACGGTGCTCCTAATGCTGGTTCAGAAGCACATCTGCAGTTTAACATGGACAGATTCTCCAAGGCCTGTACCCAATTTTGGCTTACTATTAACACTGAGAAAACCGAATTCATCTACAAACCAGCACCAGGCAGTGTATACTGAACCAACTATTCTGGTAAATGGCAAGAAATCTAAGGGTGTGTATAGATTCACATTCCTCGGTAGTACATTGTCTCAGAATGTAACCGTCGACGATGAGGTGAACTCCAGGATCTCTAAGACCAGCTGCACATTTAGCAGGTTATTCACAAACCAAACTGAAGGTATACAGAGCTGCGGTGCTTCCTGTGCTACTTTATGCCTGTGAAACTTGGACTGTATACAGACGTCAGGCAAACATATTCAATCACTTCCATACAGTCTGTCTGAGGAAGCTACTGAACAGTAGGTGGCAACTGTCGTACTAGACAGGGCTGGCAGTCCCATCATCAATACCATCCTGATGCAGGCACAGATTTGATGGACTGGCCCTATTGAACGAATGTCTGGCCATCGGCTACCAGAAATAATCTTCTATGGTAAGATACATGAAGATCGACGTTCTCAGATTGCCGAGAAAAAAAACGAGGCTGTAGCACAGGACCGGACTTTATGGCGCACATATATCCGAGAGGGTGCAATGATCTGCAAGACATCTAGAACAAGGGCAGCTGAACAGCGAAAACAGGCCAGAAAGAACCGTCAAACGGACCCTTTGTCCTTTTTGTCTACAGACACTGTGCCTTTCCCTCCTTATTTTAGACTCTTCCAGGCACGTATTGGACTTATAAGTCACCCCCGGACTCACAAACATTCAACTGCAGTTTCCTGACAGTTAAAAGAAAGAGTGGTCCTTATCACTTGTAATGTAAACGAACAAATAGACATTGGCATCAAATGACGCTTTGGGCTTCAAGTATATAGTTCCCTATATTGGAAAGAACCACTAGAAAAAAAAACCATAAATTAAAAAAAATAAATAATAATTAATAAATCAATACCTGCTTCTTTGCCTCCATTTCTTTACAAGAAGTATGTTATAGGCAACTCCACTTTCATGGAATACATCAACGTACAGGGGAATGCGGAGTCATGGTCACCAATGCCTAGTCCACATAAGAAATTACCCGTCATGCCTCACTGTTAACTTTGTATGATTATTACAATTAAAGTGTGTGCTGTCTTGGCAAGAGAGGACGACTGCGTTGACAATGTACAAGCACGGATGTATCACACCGTTAGGAAACAATCCTCTTCGTCGTATTCTCGTTCTCCTCCTCCTCCTCTTTATCGTCAGTGGAGCGTAGACCCTCAACCAACTTTCTCCAAGTCATCTTTTCCTTTGGTATTACATGCAGATCATGCCAAGCCCTTTTAGCTAGCTTTCTTTCCCATGTCATTGTAGTCTGCCTTTTTTTCTTCTTTCTTGCGGGATCCAGTGTAAAGACATTCCAGTTATTTTGTTCTGAGGTTTTTTAAGCGTGCCTAATATCCAACGCCTAGAATTGTTAATTCTCTTCCAAAGTTCTACGGTAGTGAATATGTCATATGATTTAATTTCCCTATTGTTCACAGACACCAGTTAAAGTACTACCGGTTAATGTAGAACCGGTTAATGTAGAACCTGTTAATGTAGAACCGATTCGTCTGTAGTTTGCTACAGGAGTCAATTGAAGAATATAGACATGGAGAAAGGTGGTCGTGTTACTAGCGGTGATGATGATGTCTTGCTAGCTGCATGCATCTCACGTCACCGATGCTTGTAAAATAAAATGTATGGAAACAACTGTTCTTTTCTTCTTCTTCTTCTTCTTCTTATTTTTCATTTTCCTCCTCCTCTTCTTCTTCTTCTTCTTCTTCTTCTTCTTCTTCTTCTTCTTCTTCTTCTTCTTCTTCTTCTTCTTCTTCTTCTTCTTCTTCTTCTTCTTCTTCTTCTTCTTCTTCTTCTTCTTCTTCTTCTTCTTCTTCTTCTTCTTCTTCTTCTTTTTCTTCTTCTTCTTCTTCTTCTTCTTCTTCTTCTTCTTCTTCTACTTTTTCTTCTTCTTCTTCTTCTTCTTCTTCTTCTTCTTCTTCTTCTTCTTCTTCTTCTTCTTCTTCTTCTTCTTCTTCTTCTTCTTCTTCTTCTTCTTCTTCTTCTTCTTCTTCTTCTTCTTCTTCTTCTTCTTCTTCTTCTTCTTCTTCTTCTTCTTCTTTCTTCTTCTTCTTCTTCTTCTTCTTCTTCTTCTTCTTCTTCTTCTTCTTCTTCTTCTTCTTCTTCTTCTTACTTTCTAACCACCAATGAAGCAAAGGCCCCCAACCAACTCACGCCAAGCCGTTCTATCCTTTGCTATTGCATGGAACTCTCCCCATGTCCTCCCCATTTTTCTAACTTCATTCTTCAGCTCTCTTATCCAAGTGTTCTTTGGCCTTCCTTTATTCATATGCCCCTGTGGATTCCAATGCAAAGATATTCTAGTTATGCTGTTCTCTTGTTTTCTCAGTGTGTGTCCTATCCAACGCTAGCGTCTTTTCCTCACCTCTTGGTCAAGTGGAGCCTGTTTAGTTCATACTATTTAATTCCCTCGATACTGCGCGGGCACAAGTTAAAGAATGCCTGTAATTTATTAGTAAATTGCCTTAGTTGTTCTCCATCTTTCCGCCCCATACTGTTCTTTTCTATACTGTTTTTATTGTGATACCTTAGTAATGTCACAAACAACATTAATGATATTCTGAATGGCGCAAACTCTTGAGGTCGCGTTATGTTCATCATCTCTAGTTACTTTGTTAACTGGCTCTAGTGTCTATAACTGCCACCTGGTCTCTATTGCAGTCTGGTACTAACGGCTTGATCGTCGACTCCAACATCTCAATAGTGATTCTACCTAATGGGTCTCTGTTAACCATGGATCCATGTATCTTTTATGTCGTCTCTGTAGCTCGATGTCTCGTTCATGTCTACTCTCTAGTGACTGTCTTCGAGGCTCCATGTGACTTGCTCCTCTCCTTCTAGTGTTGAGTTGGCATCTCCACAACTGCGAGGGTTCCTGTTGCTAGTCCCTGCTCTTCCAAGTCTTGACGACCGAAGGCGCTTTGAGAGTCTATATTACTTGTCCCTCCTCTTTTAAGTCTGGTTGATTAAAGGCTTACCCTAGTGGTTTCTCACTCATTATTTATACTTAGATGATGGGATGCTAGGTATTTGTTTTCTTTTCTTCAAGAAATTTCTAGTACGTCTCAACATGTTTACTATGTACGTTCTCAAATGGGATTTTCTAATTACATCTCAATTGCATCAGATTTCATCAAATTGTTCTGCGCCTAAATATAGTAATTAAATTAAACAGCTGACGTCATAGAGACTTCCAGAAAGCCAGTACTACTATGTTCTCTTTAAAAGGGCACGTCAACAATGACGTCAAATGCTATTCACTTGCAAAATATTTATCTCTTAATAAAAAACAAAGGTTCTATAAAAAGGTTACCAAAACTAGTACATCTTAGCTTTGCGCAATCCATACCTCCCAACAAACAAGTGATTACGTCTTACACACAAGTTAATGAAGCACTAGATAATTTAGCACCAGGTAATAAAGGTTTGTAGTTTATCAGTACAGTGAAATCTTGTTAATAGAAAATCGCCTGAAAAAGAACATTCGATGAACATGAACAGAATTTTCTCAATAGCACAAATCTATTGATGTTGTGTGTCACCGGCTTGCAGGTTGTTGTTTTTTAAACATAGATTTGACTTTCGTTCCGTTGATATTCGTGTTAGCTGTTGTCCATGTCTAAGCCGCATACAACAGTCCTCACATGACATCAAAGCTCACTATTTGTGGGTTAATACTAGTTGTAAACTCCTTTGACTTTTACAAATTTCCTACAACCATCAACTCCTCTTGGTCGTTGCATTCGTATTTTAATATCGCTGTCTGCCCCCCCCCCTCTCCCCCCCACCCCCACCACCAACTCTCAACCCGTCTACCAGTTCCTTATCTGCGTTAAACGTATGCCTCCACATCTTGGAGGATATAACCAAAGTAGAATCTTGTATGGCTGATTTATTTTCATTTGTCGTTAGACCTAATCATTGTCTCTGTGATCCCTTATTGAGTACTATTCCTTAATCTCGTGTCTAATTTCGTGAATGGGACAAGAGATCAATTACTTCAGTGAAGTCCTTATCATCAAGCTGTTCTGCTGGGTCCACACTGACATGTGAGCGGAACAAATTCTTCCTTTAGTTAGTTTAAACCCTAGACTTTCTCTTGTACTGTTAGGTCCATAAACTGTGAATAGCCATTAGTATGTCTGAGTCTCTTTCTGAGTCTGTGAACCTTTGGCTTTGTTCGTGTCTGTATGTGTGTTTCTTTCTGATTCTGTGTACTTTTGGCTGTGCTCATGCCTGTATGTGTGAGTTTTATTTCTGAGTCTGTGAACCTTTGGCTTTGCTCATGCTTGTATGTGTGTGTTTCGTTCTGAGTGTATGTATCTGTATATGTGCTTCTGTATGTGCACCCGTCTGCATGTCTATGTCAGCGAGTTACATAACGCTGGGTTTGGGTGTGTGAATGTGTGTAAATGTGTTTTTGTATCTGTGTACGCAAGTGTGTATTTGTGTGTGAGTGTGTTGGTGTGCGTTTGCGCGAATGTATTATGCGTGTATGTGTGTAACACAAGCGGTTGCTGTACAGACGGCTTAGCTGCCCTCAATTCTGGTTGTAAAATGAACTGAGAACGCAGTCAGATATTATCTGTTTCTAGAAATGCCTCTTCCTACAAACAGATCATATCTGAAAGAGTTAAAAAGGTAGATAAATCCAAACTTTTTATACGCACAAGTAAATTAATACTGAGTTATCAGCCTTTCATCATTTCGTTGCACCAAATTTTCGTCTCTGAACAAACAACGCTCAGCTGTACAGTGGTACCTCGGAATTTAAACGCGGCCAATTTCGAATAACGTGGACTTGGAATTGAATTTAAATTTTGCCCCAGAACTCGAATGTTGCCTTGTAAACCGAACGCCTGGCTCGTGCCGATCACAGCACTGGGGGAACAATGCATGAGCTTCAACACCTGCACTAGCAGGAGAAGGAAGACATTTTAACCATGTGGGCGAAAACGCAAGAAACTGTTGAGACGTGACCCCTGATAGAGCCCTAGTTGACAGGCAGGTGTGTTATTTAGTTTCAATTATTTTTAATGGGGGTGGGGGGGGGGGGGGGGAAGGGGTGCAGTCTTGGATCAGATTGTGTGCAGTAGCTATACGTTTGACAAACAGTCCGAAAGCTTTCAGTTTCGAATCCTCGAGGCGTATGTACATAGTATCTTTAAATATAGAGGAGTTAAATGATGAGTAAATCACAGTTTCTTTAATTATAGAGGAGATAAGGGGTGAGTAACTCACAGTTTCTTTGATTATAGAGGAGATAAGGGGTGAGTAAATCACAGTTTCTTTACTTATAGAGGAAATAAGTGATGAGTAAATCACAGTTTCTCTTAATATAGAGGAGATGAGTGAATAGTAAATCACAGTTTCTCTAATTATAGAAGAGATAAGTGATGAGTAAATCACAGTTTCTCTAATTAAAGAGGAGATAAGTGAGAGTAAATTACAGTTCCTGTAATTATAGAGGAGATAAGTGATGAGTAAATCACAGTTTCTCTTCATTATAGCGGAGATAAGTGATGAGTAAATCACAGTTTCTCTAATTATAGAGGAGATAAGTGATGAGTAAATCACAGTTTCTCTAATTATAGAGGAGATACGTGATGAGTAAATCACAGTTTCGGCTTTCCCTCAACTTTGGCACCATCAAACGCAAGAGGTTGCTACTGTAGCACAACAAATGTTTGGGTCTAAACGGGTTGACATAATATCAGAGAGAGAACGAACACAAGTCGTAATTCGGGTTCAGTCAGTTTACGTTGAAACTAGTCAATGGAGCGGAAACAGTTGTTGGATATATGTTGGACAGGTGGATGGAGCAGAAACAGTTCTTGGTTATATGTTGGAACATGTGGATGGAGCAGAAAGTGTTGTTGCATTTATATTGGAACTAGTCGATGGAGCAGAGACATTTGTTGGATAAATGTTGGAACATGTGGATGGAGCAGAAACAGTTGTTGGATTTATATTGGAACTAGTCGATGGAGCAGAGAAATTTGTTGTATATATGTGGGAACTAGTCGATGGAGCAGAAACATTTGTTGGATATATGTTGGAACTAGTCAATGGAGCGGAAACATTTGTTGGATATATCTTGGAACTAGTCGATGGGGAGGAACATTTTTTTTGGATATATGTTGGAACTAGACGATGGAGCTGAAACATTTGTTGGATATATGTTGGAACATGTGGAAGGAGCAGAAACAGTTGTTGGATTTATATTGGAACTAGGCGATGGAGCAGAGACATTTGTTGGATATATGTTGGAACTAGTCGATGGGGCGGAAACATTTTTTTGGGATATATGTTGGAACTAGACGATGGAGCAGAAACATTTGTTGGATAAATGTTGGAACATGTGGAAGGAGCAGGAACAGTTGTTGGATTTATATTGGAACTAGGCGATGGAGCAGAGACATTTGTTGAATATATGTCGGAACATGTAGATGGAGCAGAAACAGTTGTTGGATATTTGTGGGAACTAGTCGATGGAGCAGAAACAGTTGTTGGATTTATGTTGGGACATGTGGATGGAGCAGAAACAGTTGTTGGATATGTGTTGGAACGTGTAGATGGAGCAGAAACAGTTGTTGGATTTCTGTTGGAACAGGTAGATGGAGCAGAAACAGTTGTTGGATTTATGTTGGGACATGTGGATGGAGCAGAAACAGTTGCTGGATATATGTTTGAACTATGTGTAACACCGTTAGCTGCGAATTTCACGTGGAATGCTCTTTATGTCTGTTCAGCGGGATCTGTGGAATGCTCTTCATGTCTGTTTAGCGTGATCTGTGAAATGCTCTTCATGTCTGTTCAGCGTGACCTGTGGAATGCTCTTCACGTCTGTTCAGAGGGATCTGTAGAATGCTCTTCATTTCTGTTCAGCGGGATCTGTGGAATGCTCTTCATGTCTGTTCAGCGGGATCTGTAGAATGCTCTTCATGTCTGTTCAGCGGGATCTGTGGAATGCTCTTCATTTCTGTTCAGCGGGATCTGGTCTGTAAAATGCATATTTACGAAAAAGTTAGAGCAGTCACAACAGAACAGACTATATGTTTTATGTAGAACTGCACGGTAAACAACTGATTTCTCCTTACTGCTGCTTGCATTGTAATACTAGTTATTACTACTGTCATACTTCCTTATGCGTTTAATGTGAGTGGATGCTGTTGACTTTGTCAGAACATTCTCTCTCTCTCTCTCTTTCTCTCTCTTTCTTTCTCTCTTTATCTCTCTCTGTGTGTCTCTCTCGCGCGCTCTCCACCCCCCTTCTGCAACTTTTCAACATTGATTAGCATTTTATTATGTTTATGACACATTTATATGACGACTAGTTACTGAACTGTGTCTGTCGACTAGTTACTGAACTGTGACTGTCGAATAGTTACTGAACTGTGACTGTCGACTAGTTACTGAACTGCGACTAACGACTAGTTACTGAACTGCGACTAACGACTAGTTACTGAACTGCGACTAACGACTAGTTACTGAACTGTGACTGTCGACTAGTTACTGAACTGCGACTAACGACTAGTTACTGAACTGTGACTGTCGACTAGTTACTGAACTGCGACTAACGACTAGTTACTGAACTGCGACTGTCGACTAGTTACTGAACTGCGACTAACGACTAGTTACTGAACTGCGACTAACGACTAGTTACTGAACTGCGACTGTCGACTAGTTACTGAACTGCGACTGACGACTAGTTACTGAACTGCGACTAACGACTAGTTACTGAACTGCGACTAACGACTAGTTACTGAACTGTGACTGTCGACTAGTTACTGAACTGCGACTAACGACTAGTTACTGAACTGCGACTGTCAACTAGTTACTGAACTGCGACTGTCGACTAGTTACTGAACTGTGACTAACGACTAGTTACTGAACTGTGACTAACGACTAGTTACTGAACTGTGACTAACGACTAGTTACTGAACTGCGACTGTCGACTAGTTACTGAACTGTGACTAACAACTAGTTACTGAACTGCGACTGTCGACTAGTTACTGAACTGTGACTAACAACTACTTACTGAACTGCGACTGTCGACTAGTTACTGAACTGTGACTAACAACTAGTTACTGAACTGCGACTGTCGACTAGTTACTGAACTGTGACTAACGACTAGTTACTGAACTGTGACTGTCGAGTAGTTACTGAACTGCGACTAACGACTTGTTACTGAACTGCGACTAACGACTAGTTACTGAACTGCGACTGACCAATAGTTACTGAACTGTGACTAACGACTAGTTACTGAACTGCTACTGACGACTAGTTACTGAACTGCGACTAACGAATAGTTACTGAACTGCGACTAACGACTAGTTACTAAGCTGCGACTAACGACTAGTTACTGAACTGCGACTAACGACTAGTTACTGAACTGCGACTGACGAATAGTTACTGAACTGTGACTAACGACTAGTTACTGAACTGCTACTGACGACTAGTTACTGAACTGCGACTAACGAATAGTTACTGAACTGCGACTAACGACTAGTTACTGAACTGCAACTGTCGACTAGTTACTGAACTGCGACTGACGACTAGTTACTGAACTGCGACTAACGACTAGTTACTGAACTGCGACTGACGACTAGTTACTGAACTGCGACTAACGACTAGTTACTGAACTGCGACTGACGACTAGTTACTGAACTGCGACTGACAACTAGTTACTGAACTGCGACTGACGACTAGTTACTGAACTGCGACTAACGACTAGTTACTGAACTGCAACTGTCGACTAGTTACTGAACTGTGACTAACGACTAGTTACTGAACTGTGACTAACTACTAGTTACTGAACTGTGACTAACGACTAGTTACTGAACTGTGACTAACGACTAGTTACTGAACTGCAACTGTCGACTAGTTACTGAACTGCGACAAACGACTAGTTACTGAACTGCGACTGTCGACTAGTTACTGAACTGCGACTGTCGACTAGTTACTGAACTGCGACTAACAACTAGTTACTGAACTGCGACTGTCGACTAGTTACTGAACTGTGACTAACGACTAGTTACTGAACTGTGACTAACGACTAGTTACTGAACTGTGACTAACGACTAGTTACTGAACAGTGACTAACG
This sequence comes from Candidula unifasciata, assembly GCA_905116865.2. Lineage (NCBI taxonomy): Eukaryota > Metazoa > Mollusca > Gastropoda > Stylommatophora > Geomitridae > Candidula > Candidula unifasciata. Next base: position 123,415 of record CAJHNH020000714.1, on the reverse strand, counting down.
ACTAGTTACTGAACTGCAACTGTCGACTAGTTACTGAACTGTGACTAACAACTAGTTACTGAACTGCGACTGTCGATTGGTTCCTGAACTGAGACTAACGACTAGAGATGATTATTTACTAAGACTTTTTGACAACAGCTCCACTGCATCGATTTTGATGCGTCATTTGCACAAGTAGAAAACATGTTCATACTCACTTTTCACACTCACACGAAACAAACACCGGTTCCAGAATGAGACTATTTATTTAACAAAGGAAGGATTATTTTATTTTACAAATTTCTGATGTGAAATATTCAAAAGTTTACAAATTCAGACATAGCGAACTCTGCAAATGTGATCTCGTTTCTATTGTTGACTTGTTTCTGTATGTTTTTTTGCTGTGAGGATTGTATCCATATCAGATAGTAGGAACTAACTTTCTGGGGTATGCTGCAGGAGGTGCATAGTACAAGCCGGAACTACTTCTTGCGCCCTGGTCCATATGGGTCTGATGCTTCTATAGCAGCTGGAAAGACAAAGCATTATTGTACATGATCAGAACAGGTGTAGACTATACATGAATTCTGTTAGATACGCACCATCAGAATAACAGGTTTTGACTATTTGTATACACGAATTCTGCTATAGATAATCATCGTCTGTCTTGACAAAAAAAAAAAAAAAATGGGTTTTTAGTTAGCTAGGTAAAGTGGCAGGGAGAAAGATGGTTAGATAGGCATATAGTTAAAAAATTAGGGAGCTCCGTTAATATGTAGTTGCCTAGGCATGTAGATATGTAGGTAGCCAGCTGTGTAGATAGGTAGTTATGTTGGTAGACAATCGCGTTTACAGGCAGTTAACGTGGGTAGATAAGTAGTAAGGTAGGTCGGTAACTGCGTAGCTAGATAAGAAGTTACGCGTATATGTAGATAGGCAAGTAGGTGGTTACCAGCCGCCAGCTCCAGATTTAAGGCGGTACAGCCTAAAGGGAATTCCCGTTTGTGTGAGGCTGGCCTGGCCGGTCGGTATAACAATTGTTATCGAGTAGATTTTACACAAATTGAACTACAGTATAAATAGTTTCTAATAAACTATTTATTTAGCTTCAAAATAATAATTTATTCAATAACACATGTTTAAAATTTATTTAACGGTTGTTCAATTTGTGTATGAATCTACTCGATATCGTTACCACCGACTGGCCACGCCAGCCTAACCAAAAATGGAATTCCTGTTTGAGCTGTACGGCCTCCGTGGTTACTAAGTATGCAATTATATAGGTAGGTAGTTATGTAGGTAGGTAGGTTATCACTATATGAATGGCTACTTGGGTAGCTGGTTACGTGGGTAGGTGGTTACGTGGGTAGGTGGTTACGTGGGTAGATAAGTAGCTACGTATGTAGGTAGTGACGATAGTAGGTGGTACTAGGTAGGCAAATGTGTAGGTAAGTAGTTATAGAGATTGGTAGGATGTAATTAATAGGCAGGTAGTTACTCAAGTAGGTGGTTACTAGGTAGGTAAATATGTAGCTATGTAGTTATGTAGTGTGTTAGATAATCACTGGGTAGGTGGTTACGCATTATTTGTCACACAGGTAGAAAGGCCATTGCGTGTGTAGTCAGTGACGTTGGTAGGTAATTATGCACGTTTGTAACCATGTAGATAACTAGTATTTGCCGGAGGCGTTGTTGGTGTAGTATGGAATCATTTGAAAACTTCTTGTTCTGGGAGTGGTTCTGGCTTGGTGCACACATTATCGTTGACGTATCTGAAAACACGTCATCAGTAATTGCTTCACAAGCACACACAATACAGTGACGTAACTGAGGTATCTAGCTTAAGTGCGATTTAAGGCCTGACTTCACCAGTAACAGCACACGCATGTTAAGAGATCGAGTTCATTAACGAGCTACCCACTGGGCACGTAAGGCACTTCATCTAGTCAGTGCAGTACGGACTAGGCTGGAGAATAACGCCGAGTCCTTGACACTAAACTTGATTACGTGACCTGGTAGGGAAGTCTGACCAAGCGTATCTAAGCTGTCGTCGTGGTCTAATTATGAGACGTTATAAATTTTCGATGGGAACATCAAGCAAAGTTACATTTCGATGGCTACTGTATAGAAAGATAAATGCCAGCTGTTGAGAGAAGTCGACTGTAATATCATAACGTAACATGAATAACGCAATATAACTGATTGCATACATACATCTGTCGATTTAAACATGATTAAATGTGAGGAGAACACACATACAAACATTCACACACACACACACACATATATATATATATATATATATATATGTGTGTATATATATATATATATATATATATATATATATATATATATATATATATATATATATATATATATATATATATATATATATATATATACGAGGGAAAGTGAATAAATATCACACCAATGATCATGGTGTGTAAATATAGTTGGTGGTTTCTTTTATGTCTTCCTTCGTTAGGTGGCGCTAGGTGTTGCATGAGCATTTGCAACACAGAAACAAAATTGTGACTATACATACGGAGTGTACCTTCAAAGAACAACGCAAAAAGGGCTGCCTGCAAAGGACGTTCATTGGTAATTGCTTCCCGTTTATGCTCATATATATTTATCTGGTAAAACGGTGCATAGCTGGGTTAAATCGCTCTTCGATAGCTCACAAAGTCCTATCTGTTTGTCCTGTTGAGATTGCAACATACGCATCCGTGCAGCGGGTGGAGTAGATGATTAGAGGTGAATGGCAAGTAACGCTTGACTCTGTAGCAGCTGCAACAGGGTGCTCACTTGCTTGAGCATACAGCATAATGCAGTGAAAACCTACCTTGGCAGGAGACATTTCGCAACTGACGCAGAAATTGAATGTGAAGTGAAAATGTGGTTTAAAAAACGGAGCACACAGTTCTATGCAGCAGGTCTGGGAGGACTGATAAAACGATGTTACATAGTTTTATCATCAATGCGTCAGTGTTGGTAGAAATTATATATTTTGTTTAAACAACGATTTGTGACTTACTTATTGACCTACCTTTATTTATATATATATATATATATATATATATATATATATATATATATATATATATATATATATATGTATATATATATATATAAATATAAATATAAATATATATATATATATATATATATATATATATATATATATATATATATATATATATATATATATATATATATAACGTAGGCATACACATACATATACTTTTATAACATATGCTACCTTTAAAACAATATTCTTTTATTAACATTCGGCTACAATATACTGGGTGTTTTTTTGTTGTTGTTGTTGTTGTTGAAAATATTACCGGTCCTTTTCTGTTTAAAAAAAATATCGTGTGGGTTTCGGGGCTCCACTGTGGGGAAAAACAAGAAGAGACCAAAGGCCAAACAAAAGCATGTCGCAAGTGTCGACTAACTAGGGGCTTCCTTTGAAGCCGGAGTACATCTGCCTTAAAGGCAAAGAACCAACAGTCTGCATAATATGAGTCAATCAATGTAAAACGGATGTGCATGCAACACTCAGGTTCTAGAACCGGACTAAAGTCCAGAAGTGGACGAAAGACCTGAACTTTCCGTCAGAGATACAATTTTTTGTTTTATATTGCGGCTCTATTTACAGACTTGAGTATAAGGAAACGATGTTACAAATTGTTGATCAATCACGCTCGAATGTCTGTCATCGTTAGGAAACCAAAGATACTCTTTTTCTCAAGAACGAACACCATTACAGCTAAGATGAACTACTAAAACACCAGTTTATAGCAGTGATATTGTAAACTAACGGTCGGAACATGACGTAATACACACATTTAATAATAGTGGGTAAATAACTGATTTAAAAAAGAACACTACAGTCGTTAAACATACACCCTGTATAAGAAGCAGTCAGAAAATACTGTCGAATATATAAGCCCATTTTAACTGGATTTGTCGAACTCCGTACCAAATGGTCACAATTCTGAGACATCCTTTCTTCTAGAGATTGAACACAGATCAGAGTCTCGTCAGATACGTGAACTAACCAAAATATTTCACAATTTAACCGCCAAAGCTAAACCTAACAGATTTCATGATTCAAAAGACATTCTCAAGATGTTCTTTCTGCTAGCTTTTTTAGCGTCCCAATAATCTCATCTCAGTTGTTGTAACGTTGGCCTGGCCGTGCTGCGCTATCCAGTTGGGAGAGAATCATTGAGCTCAGCAAGTTGCTCATGTGCTGACTAAAAAAAAAAAAAAACAACTACGTGTCTTAGTTTTCTGGTTCTATTGTCGTTACGTTTCTTTCTGGAATCAAAATATTGCATTCTTCTCATTATTCAGTATTTCATTATATTCTTCTTTTTTTTTTTACCTCATTCTCCTTCCTCTGGTCATCATAATTATCCTTCCCCTTCTTCTGGTCATCATAATTATCATTCTCCTTCTTCTGGTCATCATAATCATCCTTCTCCTCCTTCTTCTGGTCATCATAATCATCCTTCTCCTTCTTCTTCTGGTCATCATAATTATCCTTCTCCTTTTTTCTGGTCATCATAATCATCCTTCTCCTCCTTCTTCTGGTCATCATAATCATCCTTCTCCTTCTTCTTCTGGTCATCATAATCATCCTTCTCCTTCTTCTTCTGGTCATCATAATCATCCTTCTTCTTCTTCTGGTCATCATATTCACCCTTCTCCTCCTTCTTCTTGTCATCATAATCATCCTTCTCCTTCTTCTGGTCATTATAATTATCCTTCTCCTTCTTCTGGTCATCATAATTATCCTTCTTCTGGTCATCATACTCATCCTTCTCTTCCGTCTGGTCATCATACTCATCCTTCTCCTTCCTCTTCTGGTCATCATAATCATCCTTCTCCTCCTCTATCTGGTCATCATAATCATTCTTCTCATCCTCCTTCTGGTCATCATAACCATTCTTCTCCTCCTCCTTCTGATCATCATAATCATCCTTCTCTTTCATATACTCCTACTTCATATTATTCTTCTTCCATAATCGAAATAAGGAATGGACTGTCAGGCTTATGCGAGGAGTGCCATTCGCAGTGGAACTATAACTAATGAATTGTCTGTGGCAAGACTAAACTCCAGAAGTGGGCGAATAACCAGAGCTTCCACCGGAGTTCAGTGCCGGAAGAACGAGCCCTTGCCATCAACCCAGCCAAGATTGTGAGTCATAGATCCAGAAGGCCCAAAGTGAACCGTCTCTATAGGGCACTAAGATAATTCGCTGCACATGCACACCAAACAGATGCGCACAGGAACAGCGAGAAATTCAATTCCTTGCGGATGAGTGTGTAGATGAGCCTAATTACTTTTTAATCGATGCTAATCAAAGGGCCTTTGTCTGGGTGGTCATTTGTGATGTATCTGCACGCAGATTCGCTATTCTAGCAAACATAATTAATTAAACAATCAATATCATTCCCACTTTTTACTCAAAGGAACAACAGAAGAAGATTTGCTTGCTAATGGATTGGGTGGATAGTTTTTTGAAAATACGAGCGCTTGTGTTGACAGTTAGACAACAATGAGATCTAGATTTGAGTTGTACCACGACCCGACAATTCTCTAGACTACAACTTCCTTCTTAAGTCATGGGTAGTGACGTCACTATAGGCGTTTATTTTATTCATTTTGTGTGCTGCGTGTGTGTTGTTGTTGGTAGTGTTATTTTTGTTCGATAAATGTTTGGTCTTTTGTGTGTGTGTGTGTGTGTGTGTGTGTATGTGTGTGTGTGTGTGTGTGTGTGTGTGTGTGTGTGTGTGTGTGTGTGTGTGTGTCTTTTTTCTTGTTGTTGTCGATAATGTTCTTTCTCAAATCATAATATGGTATTCCTGCCCTTATTCAAAATATTAATTATTTACTTCTTCTTCTTTGCCTCTTACTCCTTCTTTTTCGGACGAGAATCATCCTCGTCATCCATATGTTTCTCCTTCTTTTTATTCTACTTCCTAACATCGAATGGGCGAATCGACCTTAAGGCCTATGCGAAGTGTCAAATACACAATAGAAAGATATACAAGTAATTCTCTGTAGTGACTGCTAAGTGTCCATAAGCGCAACTATATTCCCTGTCTGTATACATTTGGTATCTTCACTGTGTTACTATACACATTTCATGTAACCAGTATGTCACTACTCGTGTACACGTTTCTTATCCCCACTGTCTCAGTCTTAGACTCGTGTACACGTTTCCTATCCCCACTGTCTCAGTCTTAGACTCGTGTACACGTTTCCTATCCCCACTGTCTCAGTCTTAGACTCGTGTACACGTTTCTTATCCCCACTGTCTCAGTCTTAGACTCGTGTACACGTTTCCTATCCCCACTGTCTCAATCTTAGACTCGTGTACACGTTTCCTATCCCCACTGTCTCAGTCTTAGACTCGTGTACACGTTTCTTATCCCCACTGTCTCAGTCTTAGACTCGTGTACACGTTTCCTATCCCCGTTCGTTGTCTCAGTCTTAGACTCGTGTACACGTTTCTTATCCCCACTGTCTCAGTCTTAGACTCGTGTACACGTTTCCTATCCCCACTGTCTCAGTCTTAGACTCGTGTACACGTTTCCTATCCCCACTGTCTCAGTCTTAGACTCGTGTACACGTTTCTTATCCACAGTGTCTCAGTCTTAGACTCGTGTACACGTTTCCTATCCCCACTGTCTCAGTCTTAGTCACAGTCGAGGTTTCAGCTTCAGAGCAATCAGGTCACCCCGTACTTGCTCCATTTTTATGCCAGTGAAAATCAAATGAAATGTCTCTCATCCTATTTACAAAACAAGGTGATCAAACAATTAGTCCCGGTACAATCCAGAAACATGCGCACTCAGTAAACCCAAATGGCACTTACTAGAGACGCCAGAGTAATAGTCGCTACTAGAAATGCAGTTTGCCGTTGATGGAAGTAGTCATGCACGATAGGTTGACTGTACACACATAAGATCTTTCACCAGCTCACACGTAAACCAGCTACCAGCTGTGTTTAATACCACGGAACAACCACTGCACAAATTAGAGGCATTTTACACGAAAAACACAGTTCATATGTGGAAACTGCATTTGTAAAACGCTGTTGGAAGCAAAAATAACTTTGAAGCTAAACAATCTGTCATGGCTAATCTTACATTTTATACTGGTAGTCTAAATTGCTTTATCTTTCGTAAAACTGACAGAGACACCTCTCTCTGTGTAGTATCTTGCCTTGCATTTTCCATCAGAGCGACATTACGATTCCGCTGATGTAGGCTGAGCATAGATGACTAGCTGAACTGTCCCCAGTGTCACTATTCTGACAAGCCGAACTGCCCCCCCCCCCCCCCCCCCCCGCCCCCAGTGTAACTTTTCTGTATAACCGGACAGATACGAATGAATGCCAATGGTCGTGCTGTTTATGAACTGTTTCCGCTTGTTGCAACAGGCACCATTAGACATCTTGTCCGATTATGGCAGTGTTTGAAACCTGCTGATCTCTGTTCTGCCCCTCTGGCTCTAATCCAGATACAAGGAAGAGATCTGATCCTCTTCAGTGTAACGTGTGTTTTTGTTGCTAGCTAGACATTTGTCGTCACTGCCATCCACTTCAGTGTAACCTGTGCTTTTGGTGCTAGCCAGACATTTGTCGTAACTGCCATCCACTTCAGTGTAACCTGTGCTTTTGGTGCTAGCTAGACATTTGTCGTAACTGCCATCCACTTCAGTGTAACCTGTACTTTTGGTGCTAGCCAGACATTTGTCGTCACTGCCATCCACTTCAGTGTAACCTGTACTTTTGGTGCTAGCCAGACATTTGTCGTCACTGCCATCCACTTCAGTGTAACCTGTACTTTTGGTGCTAGCCAGACATGTGTCGTCACTGCCATCCACTTCAGCAGGACCGCTCACTGTGTGTTAAACTAGGCAGACCCATCATCCACCCTGCACACTCGTACACTTACCTACACTGTCTAACAGCATAACAGCGATCATAACAGACGCCATGATGTTCTTTATCCATATTACTGCACAGAAGACCAAATTTCATTAACCCCACAGATGTTCTCTTATTGTCTTAATAATAATGTTTATTATGCACACACATTTCTACTGGTCACGTACATTATCTACACATATGTCATGTCCTTACTACGTTGTTACTCATGTACACATTTTATAAGTTATAATGGGGTTTTTTTTCCACGGCACTCCAAACACGACCAGTACAGATTGCCTGTCCCCACAAAACAACCCCTACCAACACGGACTCGAACACACACTTACCGTCATACGAGTTGAGGAAATTTTTCAGAGCGCTGTGCCTAGACAAAAACCCAGCGTCCATCTGGGCCCTCCTGTCTCTGATAATAAGGAGAAGGGTACAAATTGTCAGCAATTAAAATGTTGTTGATAAAGAACAATGCAACATAAAAATTGTTGTTAAAGAACCCTACATATGAAATACAACAGTGACTATCTATACCCAGCACCATTCTATATCAGTCTCTATCCGCTTCTTGTGCCAATTTCTTGTTTTTTGTCCGAGGCGTCAAAGTTGATCGGACGATAAGTAGCGGAGCCAGGGCTCGATCAGTCGCTTGCTGTGCTGTTATGTTGTGAAGTCTCAGGCTGTCCGTGACTCCTTCGGTCAATCTTCTTCGTCAATCTTCTTCTTATCCCCCCCCCCCACTCTTTTCCCCCCACCATCACCTCTAAGGGTTTTCATTTTTATGGCATGCACTCGCTGCTGGCTTTGTTGGATTCATTCTCACTTTATAATCGAACCATTTCAGTCTGGATCTCAGTCAATTTAACAACGGGTATTGCTCCATGGTTCTTCTCCTCATTTCTCACAGGCTGTTATGCCATGATTTGTTATCACCATCCACGTCAGTGTACAATCAGCATCCCATGCCTGCTCAGTCCTCATGCAGCAGTCAGATCCAGATACGTCAATGGACTGTGCCTATAACAAATTAGTTGCGTCTACTATATTGACTTCAAAAAATACCCCGTCGTGCTTCACCAGGTTTCACTCCGAATGAATGCAATCCTTAAGTCAGACATTCGTTATTATTTTGCTGTGAACTCCACACAGTGTTGATGTCTGCTCTGTCCATGCATCTTCCCGCATACAGTTGGACAACACCGGCCATATTATCAGCCCGTTCATTACTCTTCACCTTGACATTCCCAGGTAAAGGAGATCAAGTTCCACCTCATTAAGCTGTCTTCTCATTTAC